>JAYMFT010052546.1:0-15193 GCA_038088735.1 Panulirus argus
GTATGTATATGTATGTATTGTGCATATATGTGCATATATGTATATATGTGTGTATGTGAGTGAATGGATCTTTCTTCATCTGTTGCCTGGTGCTTCCTTGCTAACACGGGACACAGGGATGAAGTATAATAAATATAAATATTCATATTTATCCCTGGGGATAGGGGAGAAAGAACACTTCCCACGTAGTCCCTGCATGTCGTAGAAGGCGACTAAAAAGGATGGGAGCAGGGGCCCAGAAATCCTCCCCTCCTGTTTTACTTTTCCAAAAGAGGGAACAGAGAATGGGGCTAAGTGAGGATTTTCCCTCTAAGGGTCAGTCCTCTGTTCTTGACACTACCTCGCTAATGCGGGAAATGACGGATATATATGAAAAAAAATTATTATTATAAATATTTTTATTATACTTGGTCACTCTTTCCTGAGCCAGGTACCCATTTTATCAAATAACCCCCATGGGTGGGTGAACAGCTGGGTTGACTGTGGACCGACTGCCACAACCTGGATTCGAAGCTGTGCACTCAACCCTGGGTGGCCCGTGAATGTGTCAGGGTCAGGAATGCAAAGTTACTACTCTATGGAGGTCCATTAGGAATAAAACGCATGAAACAGCTCTTTATTAGTTAGATATTGTGAGATGTGCTATTTTACAAATGAACAGAGGCAAACACTGTTGATCTTTGGCAATGGATAGGGTTAATAAACAATGTAAATGTATGAATGTTAATTTTAACTTATTATGATAAAGATTGAATGTAGTCTCATTTAGTTTGTTACTCTTGTCCTTCAACTCTTGCTCATTTTTTTTGGTGTGCACAAAATTTTGTTGTATCAGTGTGTTAGAAAAAGTGGACTTTCAATTAATGAAGAAAAAGCATAGCTTTTTACAGGAAAAATCTTTAAAGTGCAATTTGTTGGGGGTTAATTTTTTCTTTAAGTGATAACATATTTCCATAAGAAAAGAGAATCCATCTCCTATGTTGTTATTTTGAGCGAGTGGATAGACTTGATATATGGATTGTAAATGATCTCTTCATAATCTTGTATGTATTTTCTCACCTTGTTATGTTCTCCATCTCCAGTTATCTGAGATTTCAGTGTGCCATACAAATAAAAAATTAATTGTAAAGATTTAAATAAAGTTATTATCCAGTATTAGATTTAGTTAGTAGTGCTCATTATATTCTTGCCGGCTAATCTGCTCACCTCCATTTTGGTTTCTATTTTTTAGCCTTTGTGTCTTTCATTTTATGTGAGACCAAGTAAGTCTTCCATTATATAGGCTCATACTAGACTGTGACATTATTTGGATTTTTTCAATTTCAAAAATTGTGAGTGATGTATGTGGAGTGTATGTTGAGCACACTACACTAAAACTGTTACTTCAGCATCTTCATCTTTCATATAACAGAAATGTAAATGGTAAAAACTAACTACCCCACACTGCTTGTACATTTATTAGATAAAATGGGTCTTGTTCCAGCTTTATCCTTTCAAAAAAGTGGTCTAAGGTGAGTGTCCTGTTGCTGTAATTGATAGTACAGATTTCACAGTTGTTTATTTATAATTTAGTAGGTATCTGAAAGTCATATGGATAAGTAAAATGTATGATAGTTTTCATAAATGGTACAATAGAAATTTTGATCCAGTGGTGTGACGCATCAGCTATATACCAGCAGCATTTTGATGTTAATATATTTCGCAATGTATTCTCTGCAGAGTTTTAATTCTCTTAGTGCAGCATGTAGATTATATTAGATTTAGTTATTAAGACTGATGATACAGATATGTTCTGGCAGTGCTTTGATATCTGAATATAGTTTTTTATGTTAATGTATGTAGTTGTAGCAACACTTCCATGAAGTGCTGATTAATACGGTTTAAGTGTGACATTTGGTATTGAATCTTCCCCAGTAATGGCTGAGCAAGTTCATAGAGGCTTTATAGAGTAGAATTCAATTCACTGGGTTCGTTACCTAACAATTAGTAATCTTCTATGAAGAATATCAGTTTAGTTGTGCTGTAAACTTATGTACAAAAAAATGATATTTGAAGTGTTGAATACAGTTTGTAGTCATTCATGACATTAATTCAACAATACAAAAGACAACTAACTAGGCAGGCCTTAAACATGATGTTTTCTGTTCCTAGACACATCAGGATATCGTTGATGAATGGTTTAACCAATCTTTTGTCTGTTTTCCATTTCAAATGTTTTATTTCCAGTGAAAATCATTAGTTGTATAGAATTAGAACAAATGTGTTTACAATTTATCTTGCAGAGAATATTTTTAAAAGTTAATAGGTATGAATTTGTTTTACAGAGTATTTGTTGAGGTTAAAAACAAATTTCAGTCAAGTCCATGCCATTAATAGTCATGGAAATATTGTTAATCCATTCTTTAACCTTCTAAAGGTACGGTTCACATTTATGCATTTTATATATTTTCTGCCATCAAATAGACTTTATACATTACAGAATAAATAAAAGTATTTGATAACATAGAACATGATGATCATATTTCTCATGTTCCCACTCTGAAATTGATTGCTTTTTGTTTAACAAATTTATTGTAAAGTTTACTAGAAATTATTTAAGGACAACTTCAATGATAGGGTTACGGTTTCACATCATTATCTAATGAAATAAAATTTTCACTGTAGTTTGTGAATAAAAGTATTCCATACAGTCTTCTGGAAATATTTCTATGAAATAGAAGAATATAATATATTTGGTCTCCAGTAAGAAATGTTTTTCTTTGTTGTGTGTGTAAGGGACAGACTCTCATGCCTTGAGGCTGCAATAAAACTAACTTGTTAACTTAACTTAGTTCATTATCCTAAACCTTGATAGTTCAGATTGTGATCATCTGAAGGCGTCACCATTGCTGTCAATATATTTTGCAAGCAAATGCTATTTTCATATATGTAATGATTGCCTAATAGTAAAGAAAATTAGGGTATTGTACGAGCAACTTACATACTGAATACAAACTAGGCCTACCATTTTTTTGGTAAGAGTATTGTCTTGGTACATTGATATCCTTTTCTTTATATCTAATTATAATACATATTATTTTTCATAATCTCATCCATGGACCACAGTTTAACCACTCCATGACTGTTAGTCAATTGGATGACTACACATCATTATCCATCACTGAATGATTGCCTTAGGATGGGATTTTCCATGATAAAATTCTGGTGATCTTTAGAACTAATAGGTCTGTCTACATTGGAAACATTAGTGAAGTCTTCCATTGAAATGGCCTCCAAGAACATTACATATTTTGTAAGCTTTCTCTTGTATGAAATCCCCTTAAAAAAAGAGCTTGTTAAACTCCACTTACTGAGAATATGACATGATAAACTTAAAGGACTAATAAGGGCCAGTTTTCACGGTAAGTTGGTTGCTTGTTTCGGCTTTAGGTCTGTCAATCACCAAGGTTGTTAAGGCTGTCAGTGTCAAGTTTTAACCATCATTCGAAAATACTGAACTCCATAATCAGGTGTTTAAGATAATTCTAAGATCATACAAGGTCTTGGGCGAATGTGGTTTTCCCGGGGATCCGTATTGACCGAAAGGAGGAAAAAAAAAAAAGATACCCCACACATTGTCATTCAAGTGTCGCAGACGAAAACATGAAATATGTAAATTCACTCCCTAGCGGTTTCACTTTAATGCACTGTGCTTACAATTAGACCGTATGTATTTGTATCCTACTAGGAAGTTCATAGCTTATGTAATTAAAACCATTGAGCAACTTGTCTCAGCTCGAACATTTATAGAAACTAAAGGTAATCATTATAGGTAATTTCAACTTGCTGTATGTTCTGCAGAGAACAGTTCAGAGCATTGTCATTTGATTAATCGTCTGAGATACCTGCCAACAAATTGTACGTGATTGTACCACAAATGGAAAAAAAGACATGACATGATATGTCTCTGTTGCACTGATTTCATACATGGAACACTGAAGTCGAAATATAATTATAAACCAGTGTATGTTTCTGTCAAAAAGGAACTATCAATAACCTAATGCAAAAGACAGACTTGCAAGACTAGTGTATTCCATTAATAAACTGATTTGTAACGATAGATTTGCATTATGCATTCCTGGTGTTAATATACATATGATTGATGTAGTGTTAATGAGGATTGTAGATGAAAGGATCTTAGTAATTCTAATTATGTGTTAATTTAGATAGTGAATGATAATATGGTGTGTTTATTTGTCTAGTAAAAACTAGTAAACGGACAGAATACAATTTTTAGGTCTTGAAATATTTCGCAGTACTCTATATCAACATTTTACTTCATTTTCTTATGTGTTTATCGACAATTTAATCAACGTTTGTCTCTGTGCATAGGATTGTTTACAGGGAGAGTCTCAGATAATCAAACAAATAAAGCAGACACGACATTTCCTTCCTTAGTGTGATTTCAAGTACGTTTTTCATTGGTAAACAAAATCACAGGGTTACCTAGTGACAGCACTAGGATCCCGATTCCTCTATCAAGGAATAAAGTATTGAAACAACTGAACTGAACTCCATTTTCGTGAAAACAAATAGAAATAGGCTCGTTACTCCCTAAAAATGTACAGTACATCCGTCGCCCGTCTGTAGAATTCAAGTTAGTATTTAAAGATGGCGGTCATAACAAACTTCACTAAACGTGTCCAAGCATTACATTTGTCCCTGTGCTTTTTTATTTTAATTTGTTTAAAGTCAGTTATAACCGAGGATGAAATCCCTGGCATTGGTAAGTTGATGGATTCTACCCATTTTCTTCTAAATGAGGGCAAAGTCTTATTCTAACATAAGGCTTGCCACTTTGATCCCAAAGCTATATCTAGAGTTGGAGGTTTCGGTAAGAGTTTGCTCATTTTTACCTGTATAAGTTCATGGGATAATCTTTCACTGTTAGTCAAACAATTTCAAGCTAACAAATTTTTTTTTAAGAAACAAGTAAAATTGTTTCTATGGAGTAATGTGCTAATAATCTTGAATGTGATTGTAACTATTTATTGTTTTTCGTTGGTGTTCGTAACTTTGATCAGCTCGTCAACAATTTTTAGTCATTTAGTTTTTAGCAGTTTTTGCGTTATGAAATAATTTTTTTTCTAGTTCAGGTGTATTTTAGTTCTTTGTTAATGTTTTCCTTAATGGACTAAGAGGTCCACATTGGAAATAGATATATAGGATCATGTTTTATTTGCTGTTTTTGGTGAAATTAGAATGTATGTATTTCTTTTATGTATATACATGTAGTACAGTTGTATTTGAATTATATATATTTGAGTTTCTACCTTTCACCATGGTAGGTAGCAGTTGATAGGCAGCCAGCGACTAGTGAGGTATATTAACAGTACTACCTGCCTGGGTATCAGGAGGGTTAATCATGGCAGCATAGTGAGCCAGCACTTTAGTGGTTGTCAAGTTGCACTTCTCTGACACAGGTAGCTCTCTTTTCTTTCTGTCTTGCCTACATGTTGACTATTAGCATTCTCTCCACAAAAATACAATCTCTCCTTGTCATATATAACACTTGACAACAATCAACTTGTACAACTCGTTCTCGGTAACACTAGATTTTCCTGCGGTGAGCGATATGCGCGTGCCCTGCCTTTTGGCAAAATGTTAAGAGTAATAGATACAAGTAGTAGGTAGGAGCATTTAGGCAGGATCATTAGGTAGAAGCAGTTGGTGGGCAGAATTAATGAAACCTCTCCTAACCTCCTAAATAGTTAAGATTTACCTTAATTTCTAATATTCCAGTAATATTATACCATTCACACTCATGAAAATGCATCACCAACATGGTGATGGATGTCAACAAATAGATGACACAGAGTACTACTCAACAGAAGAAGAATATAATTTGGTAAATATCTACTGCCATTTAGGCAACTAGATGAGGTACTTAACAGGTTCTCTCTCATAACACTATATGCAAATAACTTGTTTTTGTAATGTAGCATTGTATACTTCACTTATATAATGTCTCTCATTTGTTGTCTTAAGTCGTAAAGTGCAGAGCCCTGAAAATTTAGGGAGATTCGTAATATGAAAGTTTATTGAAGAACTTGAAAAAGCTGGTAAATTAAACATATTTATTGCTTATCCTTTTGCTACATAATTAGTTTTCTGGTGGAGATGCCTTGAAAAGTGTTAATTATCCACCAAAAGATGAAATTTGTCATTTCCTATTACTTTATCAATATCAAGAGGCAGTGTGATTACTTTAGAATTTCTTGAAATCCATAATGGATAGAGAAAAAAAATAATGATTTACATAAAAAAAATGCAAAAACATATGAAAATTTGTTCTCCCATAAATTAGCACATAAATTCATTCTATAGAGTTAATAAAGAGCTGAAATTATTATTAGTGTGAATCACATCATGCATCAGTAATAGTATCAATGATAATATCAGTGTAAGAAGTGAAGGATCTTGTTCGTGAAAAATAAAAGTTTAATTTTGTTGTGGTTTTTATTTTTTAACTTCTGCTTTAGAGTAAATTATGGTGTTATACAAAATGCAGTACTATGTCCATTATGGAGTATTTACATCTAACTTTAATGAAGCATTTGGCTAATATCCTAGGTCTGAAAACTGACACTTGTAGCTAAACATCAAGTCTTTCATTTCAGTTATATACTATCTGAATGTGGGAGGCTTTGGGCTTGGACAATCTCAGTCTTATACCATTTGTGTACTGGAACTGTTGTAGCTCAACTGGCCGATGGAAGTAGGTCTGATGTTTTCATCTTCTCATCACCCATTTATACCTCTGAGGCATTATAATCAGTTTTCATCAACATCCTCAAACTCATTCCTGCTCTCAGACTCTGCCAAAATGGCTTCAATTTCTGCATCACTTGCAACCCTTTTATGCTTGCTACTGAAGATTACTATGAGAAAAATTAAATGTTTTAGACATCATAACCACAAATTTAAAACACTATTTGGCAGTTTTTGTAACATCAAGCTATATCAGCATAAAAGGAAGACTAAAACATAATAGTTACGTGATAGTTACTAGACAGTTGACTAAAAAACCAATAACATCACAATCAAAATACAATTCAAGCTCAGTTTAATCCTCAGTCATTTATTACATAATTATAAATGGGCCTTCATGGTGAAGTAGTTAGCATTACTGACCATGGGCCAACCTGGGGTTGGACCCACATGGGCCTAAAGCCTGGGTGTGGCAGTCAGCCTATGCCCAACTCAAATGTTCATCCTCCCCTCAGGGCTCATTAGTAAATGGGAACCTAGCATAGGCTAGGATGTGTGTGTTTGTCCACACACACATAGGAGTAAAGACATGGTACATTTATACAAAGTTATGAGACTGGGCATCACAAGTGTAAAACTCTCCCTATAACATAAAAATATTAATCATAAGTGGTAAGTGGCTACTTACTCATTGCATAATCACGTAAGTAAAACTACATGCTTCAGTGCTTACATTATCCCTAACTTGTGGGTCATTTATACTTACAAGAGGATATAAAACATCATTATAAATATTGTAGGATAATATTACATCTGTAGTTTCCTTATAAATAAAAGTCCAAGCTCAAACATTGTATGCATGGACTCTAAATGAGGAAAATGTTGACAAGTGCAGGCATTTTAGTGGTTTTATTACAAAGTATCAGAAATATAGTGGTATATCAGAGGACAGATGCTTTAATAATGAATGTTTGAGTAATGTATAACATACAACAGTCACAAAAAAAATTATCAAAATTAACCTCAGAACACAGAAAGCTATAGATCATCTAATCATGTGGTCAATCAATATACAAACTTTGAGTGCATTGTTACTCACAGATGGCAGTATACCTGAGATGTGGTAGGCTTTTCAAGGATGTAGGATGTATTTTTTTCTCTAGAAATAGAAGGGAAAAGTTTTTCAGAATCCATTGGGTAAATTGGATTGTCATTCATAAGAATAAACAAGTAAGCAGATATGTCAGCTTGATGCAGTAAAAGGGTTAAAGGAATATAGAAATTGATTTTATACTGTTATTCTTTATTTAAGGCTGAAGGAAAAGTTGGTGGTGCCATGAGATGATATAGGCTTCATAAACTTTACAGTGTGCCAGTGAAATACCTTACAGGGAATATTGCAATTTCTCTATAGTAATTGGACTTTTTAATGATTACAGATGGTGTTCGGTATGTAAAGTCAAGCAAGTTATCCCCTAAGCCAAAAGCACCAGAAGCTGAAGGTAGGAAGTGTTTAGTATTGTTTGTCCGTATATTAACTTTAACTCATTTCCAATAGCTGAATCATGTGTGTACAGCTTCTTCGCTCCCTTTTGCACAGTCTCAATCCTTGTCCAGTGAGTTAAAGTGAAACATGAATTTCCATGTTGATATAAGGGCTTCTTACTTTTTCACTATGCATACTGAGTTGTCATATGAGGTCTGAATCACCATCTGCACTTTGTCCCTCCCAAACAAATTAGTTCTGTTGCACTCAATAAGATTTTTTTCAAGCAACTACATTGAAATATCTCTGGTCTTAGTGGATTGTCTTACTCCATCTACCCATCTCTCCAAGATCTACTTATTCTTGTACTTTCAACTACACTGTACCATTTTATGTTTTTTAGACTGGTCTTTCATATACCATATGATCTAAAAGACCCCTATCAACTTAAAACCTTTCATCCATGTTCTTTTCTTATTCTTTCTTCACAGTACATACCTTTCTTGCATTATTTTGTGGTCTGTTTTCCTCCCATTTCCATTCATGGTGGTACAGTTGGAAGAAGGGAGAAGGGTGGCATGATCACAGACATTATGTTTTAAAAATGAATTGATGATCCAGGCAGTGACCAGTTCTTTGAGAGATGCAGGGATAGAACATCCAATAGACATAATATGAAATTGAGCAAGAAACTTGTCATTAAGAAATAAAAATACTCTCTAATTATGTATGAGTGATGGATATATAGATAAACAGAACAAGGATGTGTTAAATGTGAACAGTTTACAAAAGTTCAAGAGTTTGGGCCCCATGAGTGTAAAACTTCCTTTTTGTACAGCACAGATAGGTAGTTACACTCACACACAAACACTTTAAATTTTCCCACCATGGAAGAGAGAAGAGTGAGGGGTGACTTGATCACAACCTTTAAGTTTTTAACACATCAGTGATGTGGACAATGAGCAGTTCTTCAAGAGATGTAGGGATAGAACAACCAGAGGACATAACGTGAAATTCAGAAAGTAACTTGTTAAAAAAGATATAAGTTCTTTTATAGTAGGTTGGATGGTTGTTTGGGCTTGAGGCCTATCAACTGCTTGGGTCATTAAGGCCATCATCATAAGCTACATACACCAACCAAAAAATCTTTAACACCTTCTTTGGATGTTAAAGATAATTCTAAGACTACATACACTCTCACTATGCATGTGGCCCATGTTTTATAGTATAAAAGTGGTAGATAAATGTAAGAGAATGCCTGAGGACATGGATAATGCAGATAGCATACATAAATTTTAAAAACTATGATAAGAGAATGTTCATAACATGGGACCCCTTAAGTGTAAAACTCCCTCCCTTTACAGTACAAACACACATTAAATGTATTTTAATGAAATGCTTTCCTCTTTCCAGATTATTTTTTGATGTATGCTGGAAGAGAATTGATTATCAGAGAAGATGGCACAAAAAAGTTACATGTGTTTTGTCACAAAGGGGAAGACAAGACTCTTGCAACTCTCTTCAAAACTATAGAGGTGAATTACATTTTTAATTGTTTAATTCCTCAGTCACCCATGGACTTTATGTTTTACTCTGTCATACAGTGGATACATCAAAAATCTTAATTTGATATAAATACAATAGGCTATACTTAAAACCATAATTATTCATGTAGCATTCACCTTAAAGATTTTGAGGTATTAACAGCTCCACAATATCACAAAGGCCTACTAATTGTATTTATACTTTTTAAACTAATTTTTGGTAATTATTTGTAATATAAATAACACCTAAAGAATATTTCCAGTTTTATCATTTGAAGGCAGCTGGCATGTGAATAGCCTCTTACTTGCCAGATTGAGCCATCTAGTTTTTTTAATTTTTCTATAATTTTAACATGAGCAGAAGGCTTTTTAGTGAGTTAGAACAGATAACTTTCATAACAAACTTTGTAATGATACAAAAATTGTTGAGAGAAGTGGTTTTTAGAACTTTTAAAGGCTAAATATCATTTTCACTTAAGTCTCTCTCTCTCTCTCTCAAAAGATCACAGAAACCTACTGGCAGTATATATACTCTTTATTTTTGATAATTGAGTGTAATATAGACAACACTTAAATATTATGTACAATTTTCTCATTTGAAGGCAACTGGCACCATGCATGCTTGAGCCACCTACTTTTCCAAATTATTGAGAAAAAATTTAACATGAGCAAAAGGCTGTTTAGTCATGTAAAATAGAAAACTTTCATAATATTACTTTGCAGTTATATAAAAATTGAGAGGAGAAGTGGTTTTTAGAACTCTCAAATGCTAAATATCATTTTCACCGGTGGCTTCTCTCTCTCTCCCCCGACCTGATGATGGAAAGGCTCTACCCCTGTGGCCCCATTAGGAATCCTAGACTGTCTGAATCTGCACCATCTCCCTTTAGAATTTATTCTGTTGAAAATAACTTTGTTCAGAAGGCTGTATATGTATTCTATTTTCTACACTGAATTAATCAAATATTGTTAGACAGGACCAATACATCAGTGTGATAAAGATTATTATTTTTATTGAAAGCTTCGCCTTGAAATTGAAGGAGACAGTTTTCGCCACTATGAGGGACCTAATTCTTCATTTGTCAGACAAGAACACCAAGAATCATCATGGTTGTCCTTTTACCCATGGCAATTACGGACTTTCAAATTAGACCTTTTTAAGCAGTCATGTGTTGGAATTGAAGCAAGTACAGGATTTACAATTGGTCTAAGGATACGATGTAAGTACTAGTATTGTGCCTGCATGTTTGCTTTTACTTGTGAATAATCTTGTCAGCTTTTGTACTATTTTCATACAGTACACGTATATATACATTTAACACTAGGGATTAGGAGAGAGAGTATGCTGTCTATATTGGGTGGGGGGGCTTGGAAATGAGTCATTTCTTGTTTGCTGATGACACAGCACTGGTGGCAGATTCAAGTGAGAAACTGCAGAAGTTAATGTCTGAGTTTGGAAGAGTGTGCAAATGGAGGAAGTTGAGAGAAATGGGAATATTAGTAAGGTTAGTTTAAGCAGAGGACATGGTTATTGCACACAACAAACATAGTTGAAGATGTACAGCTATAGGCAGTGTTCAAGAGACAGGGTCACATTAGTGTAAAACTCCCTCCCTGTATGGTACAAATAGGTAATTAAACATACATACAAGAGTGAGATGTGATCTGATCACAACTTTTTAGGTCATAAAAGATATTGACAATGGGGACAGTGAACAGTTTTCGAGAGATGTAGGAATAGCACAGCAAGATGACATAAAATGAAATTAAGTAAGAAACTTGTTAAAAAGGATATAAAGAAATACTTTTTCTGTATAAGAGTGGTAGTTGAATGGAACAGAATGACTGAGGACATGGTTAATGCTTAATGCAGACAGCATACATAAATTTAAGAGGTTGTACGATTGTAAAGAATGTTCAAGAGATGGGGCTCCACTAGTGTTAAACTCCCTCCCTGAACAGTACACATAAGTAATTAGATAGTTACACACACAGACTAAGGAAAACAGAGCAAAGAACTCTTCAAGAAGACAAGGAAATATGTGAGGAACTATATGACAAATTTAAAAGTGTTTTCACAGTGGAGGATGTTACTACGGCAGTGTAGAGGGAATGCACAGAAGCACTGGCTAGGCAGCTCAAAATATTGTTCAGTAGGACACTGGAAAAAGGGGTAGTTTCAGAGATATGGAAGAGGGCAAATGTCATGCTTACCTTTAAGAAAGGTGACCAGGAAATTTTACTAAACTACAGGCCCATTTCATTGACAAGAGTGGTGTTTTTAAAACTCGGGAAAAGATAATCAGAAACCAAAAATATGACTTCCTACAAAGGAGAAACTTCCTCTTTGGGAGACAACATGCTTTCAGAGTAAACAGTCCTGCATCATGAATACCACAGTCCCTATGCAAATACAAGTCACACTCTCCTGCATAGTCTCTGGTTATCATCATCACTTCAAACAGCATTTCATCATATTCCAAAGCCCTTCATACCTATAATGCATCTAACATAAAGAAGACATTGAGTGCTTATTATTCATATTCAGTTGCCCTGCACTATCCACACATAGACGCTCAAGTTACAAAACTTTATGACCTGTGGTCCTGATCTCTGGACATTGCCAGCTTCTTAAGTGCTGCTGGAGCCTCATAAAGATAGAAGGGATTCCAGGGGCAATAAGTAAGTAGTATACAAGTACACACACTCTTACACTTATGATATACAGACAGGCTTGAATTATGAAGTTGCTTCTTTTAAAATTATTTTTTAGTTGTTCATCGGTTAATTAAAAGGGCTACTTGAGGTGTCTGTGGATTCGACGGGAGTGGTGTGCACGAGCTTCTTGCAGTGCTTCCTCCAGTACAGTTGTTAAATGAACTAAATTGTTTGGGTCAGTCTGCAGAAGGAGTTTGTCACACACTGATTGCAACTGTTCCTTGCCAGCATCATTTTCAGTACCATGGGAGCCTGATAGGAGTATAAGATTTATATTTAATACAGATAAAAGAAGGATATTACAACCTGGAAAAGTGAATAAGCATAGTTAACAACTTTGTGGCTTTCCTCTAAGTACCATGCATATAATGAAACGAGTTGTATATGTAGTGTCTGTAAAGTGAATGTAGGGGGAAAAATGCACTAATTGAGATACTTGATCATATCAATATGTCCAGTGCAGATTTTCTTGAAGCTACAAGCAGAAAGTAGAAAACAGGTTTTGTGACTGATGAATGAAATATAAAATGGATTTCATGATTTGTAACATGTAGGAAAAAAAAAAAAAGAGTTGACTTGCTTCTGAAAAGAACCTGGAAATAACATTATAAAGAGAAGAGGGAAACTAAATTGGAGGTGGTAGGATGGAGTGAAAAAAATTTTGAGTGCTTGGGGCTTAAGCATGCAGGAGGGTGAAAGGCATGTACAGGACAAAATGAACTGGATTGATGAAATACACAGGGGGTGATGTGCTGTTAGTGGACTGAACCAGGGCATATGAAATGGCTGGGGGAAACCACAGAAAGGTGTATTGGGCCTGGTTGTGGATAGAGAGCTGTGGCTTTTGGTACATTACACATGACAGCTAGAGAATAGATGTGGGCGAAAGAGGCCTTTCTTCATTTGTTCCTTTACTACTCTGCTAATGCTGGAAATTGGAGACAACTATAAAAAAAGTTAGAGTATTTCTAAATAAATACATTTTATCTGCCACCAGCACTGTGTCACAGTTTAAGAGTACAGTATACTGGATGAATAAATTCATCGTAAAGAAAGAAATCCCCGTCTTTTGCTTGGGACTTGTCAAACATGATATTTATTCACCACTGAACTCTTTTTTTTTCATTTGTCATGTCAGACTCATTATCTGCATCCTCCCAGTATCTCTTTGTTATCAGTGGATGGTGACAAACCTGTCAAACATCATCCACACCCTCTTCTGTGGTGGTGTTACTGATGGGTAGTGGTGGAGCTAATGGTCATACTGATTGTTGTTAGAGGTGATGGTAGCACGAGTGTTGTTGGTGATGTGTGATGCACTCATTATTTTTTGGTAAAATAAATGGATTTTTTTCCAATATGTACCTTGATGTGCCTGCTAGGTTTTGAAATAAAATAATAACATTTATAAAACAAAATATATATGCACATCTACCAAATTTATCCCATGTTAACAAATTTGTTAAGCTAATTTCTGGACAAAGTTTAATGTTCTTGGGGCTTGTTTGTTAATCCCAGAGTTCCATTATTGTGAGGGACATTAATTTGAGATTCCTCTGTATGTCTCATACTCATAGGACAAATAGAAAAGTCTTCCAATTGTTAAACCTTTTATTTCTAGACTTAAATTAGTTCCATTCTAAACTCACTAGAAGTGCCAAGGAAATGAATCTCTCCAGTTTTATAAGTTTACACAACATATATTTCTGAATCAGTAACATGAAATACTATAACTCTCATTACTAATTCAAATATGGATATCATTAATTAGGTTCAATATAAATTTTTTTCATAAAATCTACTGTTCTCTGACCCTTATGTAATACACAGTGATGAAGTATTTTGCATACCAAGTAATTACAACCTCAGTTGGTCATCTTCCTACCTTTCTGTATTATTAGAAGATTTAACACATTTTACAATAATGCAGTTTATGAAGTCCAAATCATATGATTTCTCTCTAGTTACTAACATAGAAATTGTAACTTACTTTTGTTTGTGTCCAGTGAGAGCTGCAGTGTAATGAGTGGTTCGGCAATGTGACTGAGAGTTCGTGAACCAACAAGGATGTCAAACCGCCATTCTAAATCATGATATTGTGGTATCTGAAGAAATAGAAGACATTAAGCCAAATAAGACATATATTTATATACAGTTGGGGTCTCATATGTAAGCTCCACTCTTTTGGCTTCCCTCCCTCACTTTGCTTCCTATCTGGTCAATCTGTCTCCATGGTTGTTGATGCATCAGTTTCCCCCCTTCTCCATAAACAGTGGTGTCCCTGAAGGTTTTGTCTTGTCTCCTACACTTTTTCTACTTGTTACCAATGATTTCCTTTCTTCCACAAATAACCAAATGTACTCACACACTGACAACTCAGCATTGCATTCCCCCACATCCTTCAATTTTGTTCCTTCTCTCACTCAGTTTGTGAGGGTTAATGAGAACATCATTAGACAGCTGTGTCTCAGAGAGAAGTAAGATATAAGGAAAGGTACTAGGCAGATGATGTTCAACAGAAGAGAGGTTACTAGAAGGTGAAATCGCACTTCAGTAGGAGTTCATGGAGTTTTATTTAACTTGCAGTTTATCTATACAAGTGTGGCATGACTAGTTTTGCGGAGACAATCCGCCTCTTCAGGTGCCAATAATCAACAAAGTTATTTAAATCCCGACATCACACATCACTCCCGGT
>JAYMFT010052557.1:0-15193 GCA_038088735.1 Panulirus argus
TCCCTTTTTAGAAATTGAAAATACAAGAAGGGGAGGGTTTCCAGCCCCCCGCTCCCACCCCTTTTAGTCGCCTTCTAAGACATGCAGGGAATAAATTTATGGATATATGATTTTTAGAATATTATTTGAGACTTATGCACCCAGTGTGTGAAGTGCACATTGGGAATGCTGCAGTAAGTGGTTTGAATGTAACAGACAAACCTAGACAAGCAGTTGGCTCAACCTTTTAATGCTTTAAAGATATGTCAGAACCTCTTCTCTTAACTTCTAGTCCCACTTGCAGATCATAAAGTCAAAGGCTTTATAGAAACTTCCATAGGAGACCTCTCAGGAGTGTCCAAATGCATAGCCTCACTTACTCAGGTAGGTAGCAGATGAAGGTGAACCCTGCCTGAATCACCTGTGTCATAATGCTGTTAAAATGGGGATAGTTAAGGTAATGAAGGTTGTTGAAGGAGTTCATGTGTATATTGGTTACATTCTTTAACTTCTGTTGATCGAGTGTAGATTTTTATAAAGTTAACAAGAACTACTTTGACCCTTCATAGTTAATCTAGATTCATAGAATTGAAAAGAGAGTGAATTGTGGAGTTGTTTAGTGGGTGAAAGGTAATACTTCGAGGTGGTTTGGGCATATGGAAAGAATGCAAGATGGAGAGTTTACAAGGAGTACATTTTTTATTATGTTAGCTGAGACGGCATGGGCAACTGAGGCCCTATTAAAGGCCCATTCCATTAACGCAATATATGTATGCCCTAGTCTGAGCCAGGTACCCATTTTATTGACTAATCCTTAAGGGTGGATGAACAGCTGGGTTGACTGTGGACCTACTGCCGCACCCAGGATTCGAACCTTCACTCTCGAACCTGGGCAACTCATGAATGTGTCACAGTCTGGAATGCTAACTGCTGCACCATCGGAGTATGATAGTATGATTAAAGGGGTAATTATTAGTGTAAGTGTGTACATCATTTTTCAGGGATGGAAGCAGTGACAGATGGTCTCAGCAACTAGACGGATCACAGGACTGGTCGTCACAGATTTTTAACTCTCAAGATTCATCTCAAAGGCTTTCAGCACCTCCATACAGGCCACCACAAGTCATGATGGTATGTAGACAGAGCAAGAGAGTGGGTATATGTGTATTTGTTATTATTAATATATAACCCCAGGACCTCTTCCTCAGTGATCCAGGGGCTCGTGCAGATTCAAGACTACACTACTCTCAGTAACAGGGATAGGATGGACTCTTTTGAAGGGAGAAGTTCTTTAGAGACTGTACTTTGTGGCCACCCCTTTGAGGGAGTTCAAATTGGAACGGGCATCAGAGATATAGGTAGATAGATCCTTTGTTTCATGAAATGATGAAGATACAGCCTCACAAAATTTGGCTTTTCACTCACTCGTGGTGTAACCTGAAGCAGGCAGACTTAAGTAACACGTGTGTATAACTGTGACAGGTTAAGAGAGGTGTGGTAATATGAGGAGTATGTACAAGAGAGCTGAATATAGTGTTCTGAAGTGGTTTAAGCAAATGGAGATGATGACTGTTGGGAAGTAATGGACTCTGCTTACATGCAGATGCATTACAATGAAAAGTATTCTTACAGGTAGTTACACTGCAATGAAAAATCACCTTTGGTGAGGTTTCATCATCACCAGTGCATTCTTATTGAGGAACTTCCCATTCCAAAGGAGTCCATCATTTCCCTGCTGCTGGATATAGCACAACCATGAAGCTCTAATAGCCTCATAAAAATAGGTCCTGAGGTTACATAGTTTCTATAAATGATTTTGTTTTTGATTGTGATCAGCACGTTATGGGCAAAATGTGCTCCAACTGTGGCCATCATGGGTGAAAGGAGTACAGGGTAAGGATGAGAACGAAGAGATTAATCAGAGCTTCTCAGGTGTGTGTAGACCTGACTCATGAAGGAAGATTAGTTATAGGAAGAGATAAAATGAAGGGACAGAGTTCCACATCTTTGCTGTTCAAGGAAAGAAGGAGGTATCATAATGATTAGTCCTTGTGTGTCTGGTCCACGTACAGAAACTATGGGAAGTAACATCGTTGCTTCATGGGGCCAAGTCTTTGTGGCAGGGACACATGTGGACCGCTTATTAGAGCAGTAGCCAAAATGATACTCGTAGAACAGAGAGATGATGGTGAACGACATGTGGGATGGAAAGGGATGATTGAAGAGTGGTGATGCCTGGAGAATGAATGAGATGGAGGGCTTTTTATTCCACTCTGGGTAATAAAAAAGGTGGAAGAAGAGTCACCCAAATTATATGAGCACTACTTCATATTAGGTGAAGAAGACCCCAGTAGATATGAAATTGTTACCCACAAGAAAGATGATTCTGACATGTATACACCACCTCCAGCCTTTAGGGAGCTGATCTTGTAACAGTGATTAACTGGTGCTTCCAGGATAATTACTTCCAGCCCCAGGAGTCTCCTACAGCTTGAAGAAACTCCTGCAGCACTCAGTAAGTCAGCCATGTCCACTGGGCATACCATGGGTCAGGACAGAGTGGAGGATATGGTAATGTCAAGAATGTTTATGTTATTGAAGGATGAATTGTGGTGTTGTGAAATTGAACAGAGGGAAAAGATTGGCATTTAGGAGCAATAGATAAAAACTACATTTTAACACTTGAATTTAACCAGGTTACTGTACCTCATTCTAAGATATAGTGAAGGTCATTATTATGAGAGATGCTTCAGGTTATCCTCATTCTAGGATATAGTGAAGGTCATTATTATGAGAGATGCTTCAGGTTATCCCCTATTGCGTTGGTTTCATGATGTAGTCTCGTGGTGCTCCACTAATTTGCAGTGCAGATGAGATAGTTATTGGTTTTCTTTCTGTTGTTGTAGACTGTAACCCAAAATTCGATAATTATCCACTTATTCTTGTAGTCCAAATCATAGAATGATGTTTTATTATGCTTATTGTTTTAAACAAAGTTTTTTTGTGTTTATTAGTGGAGGGAGAGGAGTGATGGAAGAATGCGTAGAATGATGTATGCGAGGGAGGCATGTAAGGACAGGGATAAGTGGAGACTTTTGCTGTGGCCACCCCTTTGATGGGAGTTCATGGAGGGAATTGGCATCAGAGATATAGATAGTTGGATATATTATCATGCACAGCAGCCTGAAGTCCCTTTGGTTATCCTTGTTATTTTAGTAGACACTGCATGAAATGGTTTTGTCACATTTTTGATGTAGTCTCTTATTAAAGGGTCTTGTGTTACTGGAACCATTACCTTGAAATCGCTAGTTGTCCTTTTATTTTGTAGACGATATATTTAAGTACTCAGATTTTCCATTTATTCTTAGGCCAATAACAGGACTTTGGATGTGAATGTTTTGAGACAAAAGTCTAATGAAATATTCTAAATGGTTAAAATTTGAAATTACATATTGCCTATAACGTTGATGGTGACCTCAACTATAAAACACTAATTATCACCATTTGAGTACAGAACTCCAGCCAGGGCAGCAGCAGTGGACGAAGTATGGTGGGGCCACCTCCTTGTGGTCGGAGTAACCTTCAGGGCCTCTCTGCTCCTGGGGTAGAGCTGCGAGATCTCACCTTAGCACGGGACATTAGGTCAGTAAAGCATAAGCTGTCTCAGTCCAACACAACCAAGTAATGTGATAATGGGACCAGTGGTATTACAGGACTGAGTGGTACAGCAGGACCAGGTACTGCGGTTTTATTTATTCATTTATTAGTAAGTTGTACAAGGTCCCTTTCTAAGAAAAGCCATGGTGTTACCCAGGATTTCTTTCCTGTTGCCTGAGGATGTGCTGCTTCCAGTTACAGGTAAATGTGGACTCACTTGGAGTGAAAAGTGCTTTAACAAGAATGACAGGAACAGCAGGTGTTATGGGACCAGGTTTTGTAGTAGGACTAGAGGGTGGAACAGGAGAGGGCATTACAACAGGAACTGGCATCATGGAGAGACCAAGTGATGGAATTAGATTAGGAATTAAGGCAGAAGAGAGTGACAGGGCAATATTAATTGTGGTAGATCAGATGTCTTAGCATTTGGCAGTAAGGTAAGACTGATTGGTGCAGCATGGCCTGAAGGTGTATTGTGTCCTGGAGTTGTAGCAGGACCTTATGATGGGGCAGGACCATGGGGTTTGGCTATGTAAGATGTTGAAAAAATGGACTGAATGGTAGAGGCTGGTGGTATGGGCAGTGTATTAGGACCAGGTGTTGTGGCATGCTCTGATTTTGCAATTGTATTTGGCCAGCTGATGTATCATTACATTGTTCTCTGATAGAACAAAATTACATGGCATGACTACTTGATGTGACAAAACTGAACAGAGTTGTATAATGGAGGGTTGGGATAGGACGAGAAGTTGGCAGAACAAGGTCATTTAGTATGACTAGATGTCATGGTGGGGTTGGATGTAGTGAAAGTTTTTTGACAAAAGCAGGCTGTATTGTATAGTAGGTGTGAGTGATATGGTAGGGCCAATTGATGTGGCAGGATTGAGAGATATGTTAGCACAAGATAACATGGCAGGACCCAATTCATATGACGTGGAGAGGTAGTGTTACAACACCAGCTAAAAGTAGCAGTAATGAGTGGCATAGTTTGAGCAAATGGTATTATAAGAGCAGATGGGTGGTAGGACCATGAGATGTGATAAGACCAGGTGATAAAGTGACATTAGGGTGGGTGGTGGAACCAGGTGGTTGTGAATGAGAAAAGCAGAATCTTTATGAGTTTTTTCATTTTGATTTATGAGTTTGTATTTGTACTTTTTCTTTGGTAATAACCCATGTTCATGCATAAAATAAAGACTTCCGGTATTTCTGTGTTTAAAGACTTAGTAATTTCTGCACTTGGTGAGTGCTTGCTTTTCTGACAGACTTACTACTGGTTGCTCTTTGGTTTATAAACCAGTTAGCTACCACTTAGGAAACAAGTCTACAAGTGTTAGGAGCCATTATTATTATTAGGATAATTTGATCTAGTATCTGGTATTTTCTACATAAATGTGAATTATCCCTTTGACTTGCTGTCTTGAAAGGTTTGGTCTGCATACCATACTGTCTGTCATACGGGATCTGCCAGAGCAGCTAAAGGAGGTTTCAGGTGAAGTGTTACGGGTATCGCAGGAACCAGAACTCACCAGGAAGCTCATCACAGACACATCTGACAACCTCCAGGTTCTTGTCTCTGGCCTACAGGATAAACTTGCACACCTTCTTCATAACAAAGAAAATGCTGAAGATGTACTTCAGTCTCTGAGTCAGGTAAGTGTATGTTTGGAAAAGGATGTTGATATTAGAATTAAAGAGCAAAAGGCTGATGGTTAAAGGGAAATATGAGAGAGGTAGGTGAGGGTATTAAGGGAAACTATTTTGGGTGTGTAAGTAGGCTACATTGAGATTAAAAGTATAGGCACAGTCTGGCATACTAGTGAGACACAGATTGTGGTTAAGGGTAATAAGTTTGAGTCGAATGATATTGGGACTAAGTTTAGGGGCAGGGTGAGGAGTCCCATGTGAGAAGGATTAGCTTAGATAGATTCATTGATGCAAGGAGGATGAGGGAGGGATCAAGCTGAAGGGGATAAGTTTAGAGGGTATGGGTAGAGGATAGTGTGGGTGTGCAAGACAATGGGAAAGAGAAAGTGAAGCAGGTAGAAAGGATGATAACAGTGGGCAGCATGAAAGGAAGCAAGAAGTCTGGGTTGGTCAAAAGGCAGATGAGAAGTGATGGGTTAAGGGGATACGGTGGATGGACAGGGTTGATGTTCTAAGTGAGATCAAGCAGATTTAAGGAAATGGAGCCCAGTTGATGGGGTATGATGATGGACGGGTAGTGTGGTGAAAATGAGAAGGTTAAAGAAGGGTAGATTGAGTAGCCATGTTAAGGGAAGTAAGGTGAGATGTTTGAGTCAGTTGGGGTAGGTGAAAGGGTTAGATTCACAAGACAGGCTGAGATTTAAGGCAAGAGGGTATGACCATAAGGGTGCTGATTTGGGGATGTAATACATATAAAGGATTATACTATGTGATAGACTAATAATTTATCAATTCCATTAATTAGTTTCATAATGAAGACAGAGGTGCATGACCTAGTCATGATTTTGATGCTTATTTCAACAATTTAATTTTGGTTGTAAACTGTTTCAGAGGGAGGAACAGATATCATTGTTGGTGGCCAAAGTCCAGGAGCTGAGCAATGAGTGCAAGCAGCAGGACCAAACCAAAGTGGTTACTCTTCTCAGGCAAACCAGGAAGAACCACCGTCTGGAGTTGAAAAAGATGTCTGCTGCATTAGAAGAAATGAAAAGGTAATGTGATGAGGCAAAGGACACTGCTAGAGTTGCCCTCTGCCAGTGGCCTGTAAAGGGTAAGGCACTAAAGGCCAAGAGGCGGCACTTGAGTTCATCAGTTATGGAGACTCTTTTGTCGTGGTCACTCACTCAGGTGGGTTTCCAAAGGATATGGACATCAGAGATATAGATAGGGATTAGTATAGAAAATATGTGGAATATGGAGAAGAAACTAATTTTAAAGGACATGAGGAGAAGATACTTGAGAGTGGAACAGCTTAGAGAATGTATGGAGCATATATGTGGAAGGAATTAGTACAGAGGAGAGAAAGTGCACATAGGAGAATGTATAGGCTGGAGCATACTTGTGTGTGAGAAGGGGACATAGTTGAAAATTTGAGGAGAATATGTTTGAGATGATGACCATATAGAGTATGAAGAGAAATACATAATGGTAGAGTAATAAAGAGGATGTTGCAAAGCATGTTTATGAAAGCAATGCTGATTATATGAGGGAGAATATGTTTGTGAGAGGGAGCTGCATTGATAATAGGTAAGGGATCAAGATTATGGTCAGGTAGCATTGTTGAAGATGTGAGGGTTCATAATTTATGTTGGGAACAACATTGTGAATGTGAAGGAGCATATTTGTGAGGAGAGTACAGAGGAGATGAGGGGTTGCATGTTTGTGAGGATAGCAGTATCAGAATGTGAGGGAGCATATTTGTGAGAAATATATGGTATAAAGAGTATTAAGGGGCGGACTGTTTATGTGAGAAGGGAAGGATACTGTATAGGTAAGATTGGATATGTGTGTGAGAGGGAAGCAGTGTAGAATGTGAGGGAGCATTTGTATTAAGAGTGAAACAGTTGTACAGGATGCAGTGGACACTCTTGGTAGAAGGAAGAGGGAGGCAAGTAAAAAGGATTCAAGGAAACTTATGTCTAGAGTGGAGGTATTACAGAGGTTGTGAAATATAAGAGATGTGTGTGTTTTAGGTGAACTTTGTAAAGGATATGAATAAGCTCATACGTGAATATACAGGATGCATGGGAGTATTTTATAAGAGTAGAATATTTATTAGGATGGAAGTATTTATAAATAATGTGAAAAGGCACATAGTTATACAAATTGTAAGGTAGCTCATGTATTAGAGGGATGCAGCAACTGAGGATGCAAGGGAGCAGTTGTGTTAGAGTGGGAATGGTAACAGAGGGAGTGAAGGAACACAAGTCAGTGGAAGATGGTATGGACAATGCTCATTTCTTTTATTGATGCTGGTTCAAATCGCCTGTCTGATTAGGGTGGGGTAGCATCAAGGACAAATGAGCTATGGCCTCATTTGCATTCATTCACCCCCTGGATATCATATATAGTGTACTGAAATCAGAGCCTGTCAGGCCCCACAGGCTTCTCTGTACTTTGCTTTGAGCATTTTTTGTGCCAGTTTGGTCTTGAAAGCATACTTGCCTACCCCCATACCACATCATTACGGCTCATGTTATCCCAAGCACACCTCTTGCCCTCCTGAATATTAAGGCTCAACTTCCCAAAAGCCTCTCTCTCGCCATCCTTTCATGTCTTTTAGTCTAGAAGTAATATTTCTAAAACTTTCACCAAAAATATGCAATGTTTGTGCCATCTTGCATTACTATATGTAAATTAAGAGTTTGATATGAGTTTTTGAGCTACAAGGTTTTGAAGTAGTACAGCAATGTAGATTAATGCTTTTGGAGCATGGGTATAGAGGAATAGCTTGGCAAATAGAAGCCCAGACATTTTACCTGAGTGATAGAGGATGAAGAAAGATGATGGGTTTGGGAATCAAGAGTAGAAGAAGTAAATGATTATGGAGAAGTATTGTGAAATGAAGGAAGGATGGAGAGATGGCTCTGTTCAGCTCTCAGAGAAAATGAGAATAATGAGAAATAGAGCGCATTTGAATGGTGTGTATTCTGGTTTAAATTTATACTGATTCAGCAATATATGTTGCAAAAGTGTGATAATCATGTTTACACGTACAGGGTGGAACCAGCAGTTAGGAGTCTGCAGTCAGACGTAAGTAAGGTGGGAGAGTCTGTAAGAACATGTATGGAGGAACTCCATACCACACTCATTAATCAGTTGAAACCATCTGATCCTCAAGCAGACTTCTTAACCTCAGCTAAGCAAAGTTTGGACCAGGTAATAGGGTTTACTAGTTCTACATATACATTTTATATCTTTGGCTCATCACTGTTGAACTCTTCACCTCTATGTAGTTAGACATATGTAACATATCCTTAACAACACCAACCAGGAACTCTTACCCCAACAACCTTCCTATGCTCAACAGGCAACCTCTAGGTAGTAAGGATTGATCGCTATATACATACTGCATATCTAAGTAGTAAGGATCAATTGCTCTATGCATGCGTTGCATATCCACCCAAAATTATACAGACAACCTTTCCTTTAGCTTGGGTGATATTTACACATGCACCTAAGGGCTCATGCTTGGCCAGCTTCATCACCTCCACCCATGACTGTTTGGACTTGGTAGTGGGGATCATGAGCATCTCATATCTATATATATTACAAATTTCCTAGGCACTTCTCCTTGCATTACCTTCGGACCTTACCTTTGCCTCATACCCACCCACATACAGCATGACAGTGGTAAGGTAGTATGGGTTGCTAACTTTATGCTTTCATTGCATTGTCATCCTTGCACCGCATTGGCACTTTTGACTCATCTATCTGCTCATGTCCACTCATCACAGTGTGGACAAGGTAACAAGTTGATAGTGATCGTTATCTTAAACGTTTCCGGTAACATCTTGCTAACGACCTTGTCTTGACTAACCCCATACCTCCATTCCTGTATTAGTGAAGTAGCATGAGGAATAAATGAAGATAGGCATCACTTGCATACATCCACTCTCTGGCTGTCACGTATAATGCACTGAAGGCACAGACTCTTAAGAGAGCAAACGTTAAGAAAATCTGATAAAAGTTTTCATAGTAACACATAATGTTGACAATATACAGAATTTTTTTAGAGTAGATTGGGATTCAGTGTCAAGAGATAAATGTTTGATATTTAAAGGAATAAGATGTAATAGCAGTTTGGGTCTAACATAAATGTTCGATATTTAAAGGAGTGAAATTAATAGCTTTGTGGTCCAAAGGTTTTTGAGCTTTAGAGTCATAGAACATTGAACATTGAAATTAATTACCACCTGCTGTGCTTGTTTTAGGTCCTGGTTTTATACTCTGGAATAAAGGACATGACTCTTTTTGCAGTATGCAACTTTGCCATGTACCATTGTATCATAGGCATAGGGTGATGGAGAGGGACATAAGGAGGAAGGAATAGGGTGTGCATGTCTCATTGCGGGACCTGGAACCTAGATTCGTGTATCACTATTATAGGGAATACAAGAAGGAAGTGGATGGCAGGCAGGAGCTACAGGAAGAACGAGTGAGTGCTGGGAAAAGCCATAGGATTCATGTGCTTTTTTTTATGGCTTATAGTGTGGAATCATTTATTAACAATCACAAGTACTGGGAAAGGGTGAGGAATATTGGAGGAAGCTAGTGGATGCAACTTATTTTGTACAGCTTGTAGTAAAGTCTTGCATTACATTATTCATACTCCCTTACGTACTTAACTCCCTGTACATTCTGTGACTTACCTGGATGATAAATGTTTAACACTTTCATTGACAGAAAGTTCGTTCTCATGTGATATGCATGCAGATTATTTAAGCTGACATTTGCAGCATTATTGGTGATTTGATGATAAGCTTGAGCCTTTAATTGTAAAAGGCACTGCATGAGTCAGCCGCCAGTATAAGTAGTAGAAGCAAAACTGGAAATGGATAATTTGACAGTAAGGAAATATTTTCCAGAGGGCTGGTTATGGTATTTTTTTTTTTTTTTTTTTTTTTTAATTTTCTTTGCAGAATTTGACTCAGAACCATCCTTTACCCTCAGGTACAGGCCACAGTCAAGGATTTGGAAGAGAAAATTTCATCGTTGCCAAAAGATGTGGCCGTGCAGGTTGCTCAGGTGTGTATCTCTATATATTTGTATTTTGTGACCATGTTTTCTTTATAAGTTTTTTGGGAACATAGTAATATTAATTTCCTCTGACTTCATACACCACAGAAATGTCTAATACCTCTGTTCCATACACTACAGAAACATGTAATACTTGTGTGCCCCACACTACTGAAATATCTAATACCTCTTTATTGTACATTTCGTATAATGTGATGGGCTCTGTTTACTTGGAATGAAGCATCTATACTCTATGTTGTATGTCTTTTTCCTGTCCACGGTTGATTTGTCCCATGAATCATAAGAGATGTATCAGATCTCAAAGGGGTGAGAAACCACTTAACCCCATCTTACTGATGAGGAATATGCTTCTTACCCTTTGATGTCCAACTGTTGGATAGTTCAAAGTGTGACCAGTCAACGAACCCAACTTTGTCCCCCGTCAGGAGTCAGTTGTCAGTTAAGGAGCAGTTAATCAGGCTAAGGAATTCAGAGGGAAACATTGCAAAGGATTTTTGAAGAATTGAAAAATAATTTCAAAAATGTTTTCACAGTGGAAGACACCATAGCCCTAGTGAGATGGAATTTGGAGGAGGTTTTGGAAACCATTGAGATATCTAAAAAGATGTTAACAATACTGACAGGGCTTGACCTATACAAGGCCCATGGTCCTGACGAAATTTCACCTGCATGCTAAAGGTGTGTTCAGGTATGCCAGGTAAGCCACTTGAATTACTGTTCAAGATGTCGCTGGTGAGAAGCAAAGTGCCAAGGGAATGGAAAAGGGCAAATGTCATACCTATATGTAAGGAAGGAGACTGGGAACAGGCACTGAAGTACAGACCAGTCTCACTTACAAGTGTGGTGTGTAAGTTTATGGCAAAGATTATCAGAAAGCAAGTGGATGACTTTCTATGGAGGAGTATTATTCTAAGTGAGAGACAGCATGGTTTTATGGAAAGGAGATCATGTGTAACTAACCTCTTATAGTTTTATAAGAGTGTGAGCTTAGCCATGGATGAAAAGGAAGGCTGGATGGTCTGTCTGCATCTGGACTGCCAGAAAGCATGTGACACCATACTGCATGGGAAGCTGATTACAAAGCCATGTCACCAGACAGAAATAAGGGGGAAACTCTTACGATAGATTGAAGATTATTTGAATGGTAGGGAACAAAGGGTGCATGTTAGTGGAGCCTTTTTCACATGGGTTGAAGTGACCAGCTGAATGCTTTAGGGTTTGGTTGTGCGACCATTATTCTTCTTGATCTGTATTAATTACTTGCTTGAAGGTATGCAATGTTACCTGATTATGTTTACAGATGATACAAAGGTCACGAGGGAAGTGAAAAGCGAGGAGGATTCCATCTGCTGTCAAGGGGACCTAAACAGACTCCAAAGTTGGTCTGAGACATGTTTGATGAATGTCAGCCTGAGCAAATGGGACACAGCAATAGATGTCCTCGTTGTGATTATTACCCTAGTAGGAAATAAACTTCAGATTCTGTGCCTGAGAACGAATTGAGAGTCGCCATCATTCCTAACTTGGCCACCTGTTGCCAGAGTCCCATAGTAGGCAAATAGTTAGGGAGAAAAACTGTCAGCTGGCAAATAGTAGAGTAGCTTTCAAGTATATGGGTAAGGAAATATTTAGCAAGCTTTTCTTATCCTATATAAGGCCAAACCTTGAGTATGCTTCTGAGGTTTGGTCACTGTACCTAAAGAAGCACAAGGAGCTTATAGAGAAGGTCCAGAGGAGGGCAACAGAGATGTGACTAGAATTGATAGCTAAATTGCTTAGGGAGGCTGGAGGTTTTCAATTTAACCTCCTCAGAAGAAAGAAGAGAGAGGGATGACCTGATCACAAACAGTAAGTTTTAAAAGAGATGGATGAAGTGGAGAGCGAACAGATCTCTGAGGGATGTAGGAATAGAGCAACCAGAGAACATAACATAAGATAGATAAGAAACTTAAGGATGTAAAGAAATACTTTTTTAGTATAAGAGTGGTGGATGAAAGAAATAGAATGATGAAAGACATAGTTAATGCAGATAGCAACAAAAATATAAGAGGTCGTATGACAGTAGAGAATGTTCAAGAGATGGGAACCCAAGAGTGTAGCACTCCCTCCCTTTACTGTACAAACAGGTAATTACAAATAAGCAATTAGTGGGATACATTATGGTGAGTGTAGTGTAATGGTAGGTAGACTTGCTTGTTGTTAAAAGGCCAGAGATGAGACATTGTGGGAAAAATTTTGAGTGCATGTAGTGAAGTCCATTCTTGTAGGAATTTTTTAAGGGGCTAGACTTTAAGGGCCCAAGTATGGGGGGAATGATGCAAGAAGGGTAAGGGAGTATTGGCTTGACTGTGTGTAATTGCCTGTTTGTACTATATGGGGGAGAGTTTTACCTTCATGGGGCCCCATCTCTTGGAATTTTCCCTGCTATCGTACAACTTCTTTAACATCAGTATGCCGTCCATATTCACAATTTAATCATTCACTTTATACCATTCATACACTAACTTTAAACTATAAGAGTGCATTTTTACATCTTTTCGAACAAGTTTCTTACTGAATATCAGTTAATGTCCTCTGGTTGTTCTGTCCTTATATCTTTTGAAGAACTGCATGTATGAGTGTTTGCATTACCCATTTTTGTAGTATGGAAAGAAAGTTATGCACTCACGGGGCCACATCTCCTGAGCTTTCTTTGTCATCACGTAATCAGTTAAACATTTGTAGTAAACTTATGGCAGTTTCAGTCTCTTTGGTTTTTTCTTACTGTCTTGATCCTTACACTATACCAGTACATCTAAATATCATTGCTATCTTGTTGCTCAGCTTTTTGATATGACCTCTTTTTGCACTGATAATGCCTCTCTTGAAGAACTGTTCTCTGTCAGTACTGTCCAGCAGATTTAGAAACTTTAAGGCTGTTATCAGGTCCCCTTCTCTCACTTCAGCACCATGTTTGGTAGATTTTGTGGCCTTCAGCCTCTCCTTGCAGCTCAAGTCATTTTAAATTCAGGGTCCAGTCCTAGTTGCTTTTCTAAGTATGTACCTTATCAATCAAATCTTTGTGCTTCTTTTGGTGCAGTGATCAGGCATGTGAGGCATGGTTTGATTTTGGTCTGCTGCATGTTGTGAATAGTATACAGAACATGTCTTTATACATTTGTGCATATGTGTTTTTTGAAAGGAAAGATTGTGAAGCTTACTAAGTTTAGGTGATGAAGCCATCATGTTCAAAAGTTTGTGAAATAGGTTATGTAATGGCTCTAAGGCAATTGTTGCATATAGTGAGTGAGTCAGGTGTTGCAGGTGATGCGGGAGATTGTACACAGTGGCACCTGCGCAGGCAGCAACAGCAGCAGCAGTACCAGTTTTGTGAGCCCTGGACATCGAGCCTTCAGTGTTCAGCGACCCATGTACCCTTTGGCTGAGGTGTGTGTACTCTGTTTAGGGTGTCTGAATTAAATATTGTATTCTTACTGTTTGGGATGTCTGAATTAAATATTGTATTCTTACTCTCTAGATGTTATGCCTTGGAAGATAATGCTTCACATGTTAAAAGATTTTTTTGTGAAAAAGTTTAACGTAAATGAAATATGGTTTGTAAATGTAGTCTTCTTTGTAGCTTTTATTGCAAGGATAAAATTCTTCTGGATTATACTGATATTTTCATTCTTTTTCAAGTCATTCTGAAATGAGTCCAGATTTGATATAATCTCTTTGAAGTAGATAATTATTATCCCTTTTGCTATGTCAGTCCAGAAATCCACAATACATTCTGTGTGCTAGAGAACTTTAGATATTTTGAAGATTATTACCTTAGTTTTATTATTAGGTTTAACTAAAACATGATGTTCAAAATTGATTGATGTACAACTCCACTTTTGTGAAAAATGACAAAGGCGTTCTTTATGCCTTCAAAGTTAAATTGTTTTACAGCTAGGCACATGAGGTACCCAGGTCGTACCATTACACATAAGTAGTGAGATGTGTAGTATTTTTGGAAGTGTTGTTATTACAAATATGATTATTAACAATTTTTATTAGTGATGTCTACTCTTTTGTAAGACTTTCACAGCTTCATAGCTTCGCAAATTTTCATATAATGAGAAGGTGAAGTTCTTGTACAGGCCTCCTTGATATTGTTGCTCAGACTTTAACAGTTACCATTGTAACTTGGATTTAAGGAGTGATTGATAATGAAAAGCTGTATGATAGTACAGTGTAATGCTTTCATGTTACAACCCATGAGGTGCTATACTGGCCCTAATAACCCGTAAGATGCAGGACAGCCTAATAACCTATGAAATGCAAGACTGATCGTAGGAGTGGTAGACATTTATTTTTTGTAATGCAATGGTGTGTTAATGGATGGTCAGTGTTCTGTGTCAAGCCCTAGGTAAGTGGACCCATCCACTGCAGGGTAGAGAGATGCTTACAGAGCCAGCCCTGCATACATACACAGTGACAAATAAAGGGTTTCTTTAATTTTATTATCTTTTAAAAGTTTCATGGCTCCTTTGAATTGTTCATTCTTACCTCTGTCCACTCATGTAATACCACTAATCAGTTCATTTGAAAATAATTATAAAAGAAAACAGTAGAAACCCAGACAAGTGGAATCTAGCCAAGAGATAGTTTTAAAAGTCCCCTACCAATCTAATCAGAATCAACACAGCAACAAGTGGGCTATAGATAGCCTTTTGTCTGTAAGACTCCAATTATCAGTTGGGATCCATGATTTATTTTATTGTCATTGATAGTTTTTTTTTTTTTTTTTTTTTTTTTTTTTTTTTTTTTTTTTTTTTGTTTTTGT
>JAYMFT010052568.1:0-15193 GCA_038088735.1 Panulirus argus
GCAATTCCTCGTCTAGAAAGATTTACAGATTAAAAAGTCCTCTTGATGAGAGAGAGAGAGAGAGAGAGAGAGAGAGATAGTTAGGGTACGAAGGGAAAGAGCCAGTGAGGGTAGGAGGGGAGAGAGATAGTGCTATAGGGAGGGAGAGAGATAGTGAGGGTAGAAATGGAGAGAGACAGTGAGGGTAGGAAGGGAGAGAAATAGTGAGGGTAGAATGGGAGAGAGACAGTTAGGGTAGGAAGGGAGAGAGCCAGTGAGAGTAGAGGAGAGAGATAGTGAGGGTAGGAATGGAGAGAGACAGTGAGGGTAGGAATGGAGAGAGATAGTGATTGTAGGGAGGGAGAGAGATAGTGAGGGTAGAAAGGGATAGAGTCAGTGATGGTAGGAAGGGAGAAAGATTGTAAGGGTAGAAAGGGAGAAAGACATTGAGGGTAGGAAGAGAGACAGTGAGTGTAGGGAGGAGAGAGATAGTGAGGGTATGAATGGAGGGAGATAGTGATTGTTGGAAGGGAGAGAGACAGTGATGGTAGGAAGAGAGACAGACAATGAGTGTAGGGAGGGAGAGAGATAGTGAAGGTAGGAAGGAGAGAGACAGTGATGATAGGAAGGGAGAGAGGTACTGAGGGTAGAAAGGGAAGCAGACAGTGAGGATAGGAATGGAGAGAGACAGTGATTGTAGGGAGGGATAGAGACAGTGAGGGTAGGAAGGGAGAAAGATAGTGAGTGTAGGGAGGGAGAGAGTCTGTGAGAGTAGGGAGGGAGAGAGAGATAGTAAGAGTAGGGAAAGAGAGAGAGAGTGGGGGTAGGAAGGGAGAGAGCTACAGTGAGGGCAGGAAGGGAGAGAAACATTGAGGGTAAGAAGGGAGAAAGACAGTGAGAGTAGAGAGAAAGAGAGAGATAATGAGAGTTGGGATGACGAGAGATATTAAGGATAGGAAGGGAGAGAGACAGTGAGAGTAGGAAGGGAGAGAGACAGTTCGGGTACGGAGAGACGACGATAGTAGGGATGGAGAGAGACAGTGAGGGTAGAATGGGAGAGAGAGAGTAAGGGTAGTAAGGGAGGGAGACAGTGAATGTAGGGAGGGAGAGAGACAGTGAGGGTAGGAAGGAAGAGAGACAGTGAGGGTAGGAATAGAAAGAGACAGTGAGGTAGGAAAGGAGATAGACAGTGACAGTAGTGAGGGAGAGAGACAGTAAGTGTAGGAAAGGAGAGAGACAGTGGGAGTAGGGAGGGAGAGAGACAGTGAGAGTGGGGAGGCAGAGAGAGATAGTGAGTGTAGGAAAGGAAAAAGACAGTGATGGTAGGAAAGAAGAGAGAGAGTGAGGGTAGAAAGGGAGAGAGACAGTGAGGGTAGGGAGATAGACTGTGACAGTAGGGAGGGAGAGAGACAGTGAGGGTAAGAAGGGAGAGTGAGAGTGAGGGTAGGAAGGAAGAGAGACAGTGAGTGTAGGGAGGGAGAGAGATATCGATGGCAGAATGGGAGAGAGACAGTGAGGGTAGGACGAGAGAGACAGTGAGGGTAAGAAGGGAGAGAGACGGTGAGAGTAGGAGGGAGAGAGACAGTGCGAGTAGAGAGAGAGAGAGAGACAGCGAGGGTAGAGAGGGAGAGAGAGAAATAGTAAGGGTAGGGTAGCAAGGGAGAGAGAGACAGTGAGGGTAGAGAGGGAGAGAGAGAGAGATAGTAAGGGTAGCAAGGGAGAAAGAGACAGTGAGGGTAGGAATGGAGACAGACAGTGAGGGTATGAAAGGAGAGAGTCAGTGAGAGTAGGAAGGGAAAGAGACAGTGATGATAGGAAGGAAGAGAGACAGTGAGGGTAGGAAGGGAGAGAGACAGTGAGAATAAGGCGGGAGAGAGAGACAATGAGGGTAGGAAGGGAGAGAGACAGTGAGGGCAGGAAGGGAGAGAGACAGTGAGAGTAGGAAGGGAGAGAAAGATAGTGAGAGTAGGAGGGCGAGAGACAGTGAGGGTAGGAAGAGAGAGAGACAGTGAAAGTAGGAAGGGATAGAGACGGTGAGAGTAGGGGAGAGAGGCAGTGAGAGTAGGAAGGAAGAGAGACATTGAGGGAAGGGAGGGAGGGACAGCAAGAGTAGCGAGGGAGAGAGACAGTGAGGGTAGGGAGGGGTAGAGATAGCGAGGGTAGCAAGTGAGAGAGATAGTAAGGTTAGGAAGGGAGAGAGACAGTGAGGGTAGGAAGGGAGAGAGACAGTGAGGGTAGGAAGGGAGAGAGACAGCGAGAGTAGCGAGGGAGAGAGACAGTGAGGGTAGGGAGGGAGAGAGACTCTGAGGGTAAGAAGGAAGAGAGGCAGTGAGGGTAACAAGGGAGAGAGAAACATTCAGGGTAGGAAGGGAGAGAGAGACACTAAGAATATTAAGGGAGAGAGGCTGTGATGGTAGGAAGGAAGAGAGAGTGAGTGTAGGAAGGAAGAGAGACAGTGAGGGTAGGAAGAGAGAGAGGCAGTGAGAGTAGGGAGGGAGAGAGGTCAGTAAGAGTAGGGAGGGAGGGAGACATTGAATGGTAGGGAGGGAGAGAGACAGAGAGGGTAGGAAGGGAGAGAGATAGTGAGGGTAGGAAGGGAGAGAGATAGTAAGGTTAGGAAGGGAGAGAGACAGTAAGGGTAGGAATGGAAAGAAAAAATGAGGGGTAGAAAGGGAGAGAGACAGCGAGGGCAGGAAGGGAGAGAGACAGCGAGACTAGAGAGAGAGAAAGACAGTGATGGTAGGAAGGGAGAGAGACAGTGAGGGTAGGAAGGGAGAGAGGCAGTCAGGTTAGGATGGGAGAGAGACACTAAGAGTAGGAAGTGAGAGACGCAGTGATGGTAGGAAGGAAGAAAGAGTGAGGGTAGGAAGGGAAAGTGACAATTAGGGTACAAAGGGGGAGAGACAGAGTGGGAAGGGAGAGAGACAGTGAGAGTAGGAAGGGAGAGAGACATTGAGGGTAGGGAGGGAGAGATACGGTGATCGTAGCAAGGGAGAGAGAGACAGTCAGGGTAGTAAGGGAGAAAGACTCTAAGAGTAGGAAGGGAGAGAGGCAGTGATGGTAGGAAATATGAGAGTGAGGGTCGGAAGGGAGAGAAATAGTGACTGTAGGAAGGGAGAGAGAGAGACAGTGAGGGCAGGAAGGGAGAGAGACAGTGAGGGTAGAAAGGGAGAGAGATTGTGAGAGTAGGGAGGGCGAGAGACAGTGAGAGTAGGAAGGGAAAGAGACAGTACGAATAGGGAGGAAGAGAGACAGTGAGGGTAGGCAGGGAGAGAGACAGTGAGGGTAGGGAGGGAGAGAGACATGGAGAGCAGAGGGAGTACTTGGTTACTTACAAAGAGATTTTGCCAAATGGTAGGGCTAGCGCGTAGTGCTCAACGCAAGAAGATTTAGAGTTACAAAGAACTAGTCCTATGAGTTACGGGTTGTCAAGCGTTTTGTGTGAGATGGAGCGATCGTGTATCTGCGCACCGACAGCCAGTAGCCCACTGCGCATTCTTCGCTAACCCTCCTGATACCCAGGCAGGTAGTACGTACCAGTATATTATATGGCTACCTACCACCTGGTACCTGCCGCGGAGAGTAGGGAAGGGAGAGAAGGAAAGTAGGGAGAGGGGAGAGGGAGAGTCAAAGAGAGTAAGGGTTAGGGCCAAGGAGAGCAGGGAGGGAGTACATGGGAAGGAAAATGATCGTGAGAGCTGAAGACCATGACGAGCTCACCTGCAAATTTAATCTAAATTGTTATAGAAGCAGGATAAGAAAGCTGAAGGCACCTTCTCCTATACGCCTTTCCCTCTGGCTCAACTGTTGGCAGGGAGAGAGAGAGAAAGAAAAAAAAGATACGAGGAAAGACAAATGTAATACGGGGAAAACATGCTGTCATGGAAGTTTTATAGGAAAGTGTGACGGCAAGAGTTACCAATTTTGCCCACAATTGCACTAGGGCTGGACTATGAAGAAGAAACAGTGTTTTGTGTAGCACTTCTTGAGGCGGAATCGTTTGCTGATAACAGGTACTGGTCTAGCTTTGATTTGAAGACGATGATAATCTTTGTAATCACTTCTGGAAGTACTTTGTTCCAGAGTTCTTCCACTCTGCGGCTGAAGAAAACTTTCTCCCATGCTTTTATCTTCATCCGCTATTTCTGGTTGAGGAATCCCTGCCGACAGCGAAGAAATTCTCATATTTCATATTGTCGTAAATATTTAGTATTTTGAGTTAAAAATGCCATTTTTTCTTCCAGGATGATTAGTCTTAAGGATTTTGAGTCTTTCGTCATATGGCTTATTTTGGAGTCAAGGAATTAGTTTGGCTGCTCTTTAAATTCGCTCTAGTTTTTTCGTGTTTGATCGGGACTGGTGACCGGGATTGGTGACCGGGACTGATGACCGGGACAGATGACCGGGACTGTTGACCGGGACTAGTGACCGGGATGATGACCAAGACTGGTGACCGGAACTGGTGAGCGGGACTGGTGAGCGGGACTGGTGACCGGGACTGATGACCGGGACTGGTGACCGGGGCTGGTGAGTGGGAATGGTGACCGGGATTGGTGACCGGGACTGATGACCGGGACTGGTGACCGGGAATGATGACCAAGACTGGTGACCGGGAATGGTGACGGGAATGATGATCAAGACTGGTGACCGGTACTGGTGACCAGGACTGGTGAGCGGGACTGGTGATCGGGACTGGTGACCAGGACTGATAATCGAGACTGGTGACCGGGACTGGTGACCGGGGCTGGTGACCAGAACTGGTGACCGGGATCGTTGACCGAGACTGGTGACCGGGAATGATGATCAAGACTGGTGACCGGAACTGGTGACCAGGACTGGTGACCAGCACTGGTGACCGGGAATGATGACCAAGACTGGTGACCGGGACTGATGATGGGAATGATGACCAAGACTTGTGACCGGTACTGGTGACCAGGACTGGTGAGCAGGACTGGTGATCGGGACTGGTGACCAGGACTGATAATCGGGACTGGTGACTGGGACTGGTGACCGGGGCTGGCGACCAGAACTGGTGACCGGGATTGTTGACCTGGACTGGTGACCGGGAATGATGATCAAGACTGGTGACCAGGACTGGTGACCAAGACTGGTGACCGGGACTGGTGACCAGGACTGGTGACCGGGACTGGTGACCGGGAATGATCACCAAGACTGGTGACCGGGACTGGTGACGGGAATGATGACCAAGACTGGTGACCGGGAATGGTGACTGGGACTGGTGGCCAGGACTGGTGACCGGTACTGGTGACCGGGACTGGTGACCAGGACTGGTGATTGGGACTGATGATCGGGGCTGGTGACCGTGACTGATGAGTATATTCCAGGTTTGTTCTGATGAGGGTGTTGTAAAGATTCACTGCTATCTGGAGCGAGTCTTGTAGCCTTTGTTTTGAAGTTCATTTTTCAGCAATTAATCTTAGCGATGTGTTAGCTTAATCGTCTGTAGCTCGGCAATGTTGTCCGCGTTCAGCATCATTGCTGGTGAGATCTTATTCATCATTAACGGTTTGCCAACAATTTGAATTGGGGATATATATCTTTATCGCAAATGTGATTTACTTTGAAACTGTAAATCCATTTGCCATGTCATTTAACCAGTCCGTCCGTCGGTCCGTCTGTCTTCCACTCACTTACTTGTCTTTCCTAATTCCGTGTCGTCGGCAAATTTCGAAATTCTACTGTTTGAGTCGTGTCTGCGGTCGTTGATGAGTCGTGTCTGCGGTCGTTAATGAATCGTGTCTACGGTCGTTGATGAGTCGTGTCTGCGGTCGTTGATGAGTTGTGTCTGCGATCGTTGATGAGTCTTGCCTCCGGTCGTTGATGAGTCTCGCTTCCGGTCGTTGATGAGTGGAGTCTCCGGTCGCTGTTGAGTCGTGTCTCCGGTCGTTGATGAGTCGTGATTGCGGTTGTTGATGAGTCGTATCTGCGGTCGTTGATGAGACATATTTGCGGTATTTGATGAGTCGTGTCTCCGGTCGTTGTTGTTATATCTGCGGTCGTTGATGAGTTGTCTCCGGTCGTTGATGAGTTGTGTCTTCGGTCGTTGAAGAGTCGTATCTGCTGTAGTTGATGAGTCGTGTCTGCTGTCGTTGATGAGTCGTGTCTGCGGTCGTTGTTGAGTCCTGTCTCCGGTCGTTAATGAGTTTTATTTACGGTCGTTGATGAGTCGTGTCTCCGGTCGTTGATGAGTTGTGTCTGCGGTCATTGATGAGATATGTTTGCGGTCGTTGATGAGTCGTGTCTGCAGTCGTTGATGAGTCGTGTCTCAAGTCTTTAATGAGTCGTGCCTCCGGTTGTAGTTATGTAATGTCTCTGGTCGTTGGTGAATTGTGTCTCCGATCGTTGATGAGTCGTGTCTGCGGTCGTTGTTGAGTCGTGTCCCCGGTCGTTGATGAGTTATGTCTCCGGTCGTTGATGAGTCGTTCTGCGGTCGTTGTTTGCTCGTGTCTACGGTTGTTGATCCGTCGGGGTCTGCGGTCGTTGATGAGACATGTTTGCGGGTATTGATGAGTCGTTTCTCCGGCCGTTGATGAGTCGTGTCTCCGGTCGTTGATGCGTCGTGTCTGCGGTCGTTGTTGATTCGTGTCTCCAGTCGCTGATGAGTTATGTCTCCGGTCGTTGATGAGTCTTGTCTCCTGTCAATAATGAGTCGGGTCTGCGGTCGTTGATGAGTCGTATCTGTAGTCGGTGTTGAGCCGTGTCTGCAGTCGTTGATGAATCGTGACTGCGGTCGTTAATGAGTCGTGTCTGTGGTCGTTGATGAGTCGTGTGTGCGGTCGTTGATGAGTCGTGTCTCCGGTCGTTGATGAGTCGTTTCTGCGATCGTTGATGAGTCGTGTCTGCGGTCGTTTATGAGACATGTTTGCGGCCATTGATGAGTCGTTTCTCCTGCCGTTGATTAGTTGTGTCTAAAGTCGTTGATGAGTCGTGTCTCCGGTCGTTGCTGAGTCGTGTCTCCGGTTGTTGCTGAGTCGTGTCGTCGGTCGTTGATGAGTCGTGTCTTCGGTCGTTGATGAGTCGTGTATGCGGTCGTTGTTGAGTCGTGTCTCTGGTCGTTGATGAGTCGTGTCTCCGGTCGTTAATGAGTTGTGTTTCCGGTCGTTCTTGAGTCGTGTCTACGGCCGTTGATGAGTCGTGTGTCCGGTCATTGTTGAGTCTTGTCTTCGGTCGTTGATGAGTCGTGTTGATGAGTAGAGTGTGCTGTCATTGATGGATCTTGTCTGCGGTCGTTGATGTGTTGTGTCTTCGGTCGTTAATGAGTTGTGTTTCCGGTCGTTCTTGAGTCGTGTCTGCGGTCGTTGATGAGTCGTGTCTGCAGTCGTTGTTGAGTCGTGTCTGCGGTCGTTGATGAGTCATGTCTGCAGTCGTTGTTGAGTCGTGTCTTCGGTCGTTGATGAGTTGTGACTCCGTTTCTTGATGAGTCCTCTCTGCGGTCGTTGTTTCTTCGTGTCTGCGGTTGTTGATGCGTCGGGTCTGCGGTCGTTGATGAGATGTGTTTGCGGTCATTGATGAGTCGTTACTCCGTCCTTGATGAGTCGTGTCTCCGGTCGTTGATGAGTCGTGTCTGCGGTCGTTGTTGAGTCGTGTCTTCGGTCGTTGATGAGTCATGTGTGCGGTCGTTGTTGAGTCGCGTCTCCAGTCGTTGATGAGTCGTGTCTCCGGTCGTTGATGAGTCTTATCTCCGGTCGTTGATGAGTCTCTTCTGCGGTCGTTGTTGAGTCGTGTCTCTGGTTTTTTATGAGTTGTGTTTCAGGTCGTTCTTTAGTCGTGTCTGCGGTCGTTGATGAGTCGTGTCTGCGGTCGTTGTTGAGTCGTGTCTCCGGTCGTTGATGAGTCGTGCCTGCGGTCGTTGTAGTGTCGTGTCTCTGGTCGTTGATGAGTAATGTGTACGGTCTTTGTTGAGTCGTATGTGCGGTCGTTGATGAGTCTTGTCTCCGGTCGCTGATGAGTCGTATGTGCGGCCACTGATGAGTGTTTTGTGCATTTGTTGATGAGTCATGTCTGCTGTCGTTGATGAGTTACGTGTTTCTGCTGTCGTTGGTGAATCATATCTCCCGTCGTTGATGATTCCTGTCTTCGGTCGTTGATGAGTCCTGTCTTCGGTCGTTGATGAGTTGTATCTCCGGTCGTTGATAAGTCGTGTCTGCGGTCGTTGATGAGTCGTGTCTGCGGTTGTTGATGGGTCGTGTCTTCGGTCGTTGATGAGTCCTGTATGCGGTCGTTGATGATTCGTGTCTACGGTCGTTGAGAGTCGTGTCTCCGGTCGTTGATGAATTGTGTCTTCGGTCGTTGATGAGTCGTGTCTCCATTCGTTGATGAGTTTTGTCTCCGGTCGTTGATGAGTCGTGTCTGCTGTCGTTGATAAGTCGTGTGTGCGGTCGTTGATGAGCTCTGTCTGCGGTCATTGATGAGTCGTGTCTGCGTTAGTTGATGAATCTTTTCTGCGGTCGTTGATGATTCGTATTTACGGTCGTTGAGAGTCGTGTCTCCGCTCGTTGATGAGTTGTGCCTGCGGTTATTGATGAGTCGTGTCTGCAATTGATGATGAGTCGTGCATGCGATCGTTCATGAGTCGTGTCTCCTGTCGTTGATGAGTCGTGTTTGCGGTCGTTGATTAGTCGTGTCTCCGGTTGTCGTTGCATCGTGTCTCCGGTCGTTGATAAGTTGTGTCTCCGGTCGTTGAAGGATAGTGTTTCCAGTCGTTCATGAGTTTTGTGTACGGTCTTTGATGAGTCGTGTCTCCAGTCGTTGATGAGTTTTGTCTTTAGTCGTTGATGCGTCGTGTCTGCCGTCGTTGATGAGTTTTGCTTCCGGTCGTTGTTGAGTCGTGTCTCCGGTCGTTGATGAGTCGTACCTTCGGTCGTTGATGAGTCGTGTTTGCGGTCGTTGATGATTCTTGTCTTCGGTCGTTGATGAGTCTTTTGTGAGGTCGTTGATGATTCCTGTCAGCGGTCGTTGATGAGTCATATCTGCGGTCGTTGATGAGTCGTGTCTGCGGTCGTTGATGAGTCGTGTCTGCGGTCGTTGATGAGTCGTGTCTGCGGTTGTTGATGAGTCGTGTCTGCGGTCGTTGATGAGTCGTGTCTTCGGTCGTTGATGAGTCATGTCTCCGGTCGTTGATGATACGTGTCTGCGGTCGTTGAGAGTCGTGTCTCCAGTCGTTGATGAGTTGTGTCTCCTGTCGTTGATGAGTCGTGTCTCGTCTCTTTGATGAGTTTTGTCTCCGGTCGTTGATAAGTCGTGTCTGCGGTCGTTGATGAGCCGTGTCTGCGTTGCTGATGACACACGTGTGCGGTCGTTGATGAGATGTGTCTGCGGTCATGTCTCCGGATGTTACTGAGTCGTGTCTCTGGTCGTTGATGAATCGAGTCTGTGGTCGTTGATGTCTTGTGTCTCCTGTCGTTGATGAGACGTGTCTGTGGTCATTGATGAATAGTGTCTGCGGTCGTTGATGAGTCGTGTATGCGGTCGTTGATGAGTCGTGTCTGTGGTCGTTGTTGCGTCGTATCTCCGGTCGTTGATGAGTCGTGTCTTCGGTCGTTGATGAGTCATGTCTCCGTTCGTTGATGAGTCGTGTATGAATTCGTTGATGAGTTGTGTCCGGTCGTTGACGAGTCGTGTCTCCTGTCGTTGATGAGTCTTTTTTGAGGTCGTTGATGAATCGTGTCTGCGGTCGTTGATGAATTTTGTTTGCGGTTGCTGATGTGTCATGTCTCCGGTCGCTGATGAGTCCTGTCTGCGGTCATTGATGAATCGTGTCTCCAGTCGTTGATAAGTTGTGTTTCCGGTCGTTAATAAGTCGTGTCTGCGGTTGTTGATGAGTCGTGTCTGAGGTCGTTGATGAGTCGAGTCTTCGGTCGTTTATAAGTTCTCTCTGCGGTCGTTGATGATTCGTGTCTACGGTCGTTGAGGGTCTTGTCTCCGGTCGTTGATGAGTTGTGTCTCCGGTCGTTGATGAGTCTTGTTTGCGGTCTTTGATGAGTTTTGCCTCTGGCCGTTGATGAGTCGTGTCTCCGGTCGTTGATGAACCTTATCTCTGGTCGTTGATGAGTCGTGTCTGCGGTCGTTGATGAGTCGCGTCTTCGGTTGTTGATGAGTCGTGTCTCCGGTCGTTGAAGTAGATAATGATAAATATGGGTCCAAGGAATGAGTCTTGTGGTGCCCTGCAAGTTTAATGCTGACCCATACAGTGCCACTCGTTTCCTTTCTGCCATCCACGAGCACGCTCCACCTCCCATGTCGAATTCTTTCATTTTACTGTCTAGTCTGTTTTTGCGCACTTTGCCAAAGGTTTTGCAATGATCCAATTGTATTTATAAGTAAACAATTCGATCAGATTGCATGATCATGATCATTTTTTCCAAATATAATGTAGATAGTTAATCATAAGCCTGTTTTCTGGGAACTGAACGATTATTGAATGATTATTTTTCTAAATGCTGTTAACATTAGTTAGTTTCCGGTCACTTGGCACTTTCCTTTCCAGCAGTGATTTCCTGAATAAATTGCTCTGAAAATCTGTTTACCGACTGACTGCTTTTGGTATTATGAGAGATAACATCTGGACCAGTTGACCTGTATGTTTTATTTTTTTTTCTGTATATTTAAGGACCTCATGACATTTGATATTTTTCATGTCCATGTCCAGATTTCCAATTTCGATGGTTAGAAGTACGTTTTGTGTCTGTGGTACATCATCAGACGAATTTTCGATGGTAAACACTGACTTGAAATACTCCTTTTATTAACAAGCCAGATCTGCGTTGTCTAGCTTAGATGCCATTTTCATCTCATAATGGACCAGTTGTATCCTGGATATTTTCTTTCTTCTAACATATTAAATGAATTCTTTAAGATTTTTCTTCACGTTGTGAGCAATGATTTTTTTTTTCTTGTTTTGATTTTCTTTCTACATTCTCTCTGTAATACTATGTACATTTCATTGCCGTATATGATGCGACTTGACTTAAGTACCAAGTAAACTTTTCTTGTATGTTTAATCAAAATGATGATTTCTTTAGTCCTGCAAACTGGTTCCTCCCTTACACGACCTCTCATCACCTTTCAATTGACTTTGATTCCCCCAGGAGGAAAGTTTGGTATTCTTGGCCTCTCGCATGTTTCACCCGTGTCTGAAAAAATGATTCAGTTCTGTTACCTGAAATGCGGTGCAATCTTATGAAGTCACTTTCTCTAAAGTTGGGTACCATCATGTTATTTTCTTCGAAGTGAAAACTTCAATTTACAGTGAGCCGGCCAATATTGTGATCGTTATGTCCTCTTTTTTCACCGACCTTACAAGTGCTTAATAGGTTTCTGTTTGTGAACATCTCTAAATCTAAGATATTATTGCCTCTCGCTGGGTTTCGGATTATTTGGTCTAAAAAGCAGTCTTCCGTTAGATCAATGAGTCCGTTAGTCAACAGGTCTTAGTTTATGGTGAGGTACTTAGAATATCTTACTGTTCAATTGATGTTTCTTTGTTACTAATGATCTGATTTTAGTAGACGATGTTCGATCGTTTTGCTTACATTGTGTTTCGAGTCTTTATACTACCCCAAAAATGACTGGACGTCTTACGGTGATTCATATGCACCGACATTTAATTTTCCAACCGTGTTTGCATGTGGTCCGTCACGTCTGCGTAACATGACGTCACCTGCGAGTGTGTCAAGTCTCTTTAGAGAAAATGTTACACTCTAGGATCGCTAAATCTGCTGATTTGTGCCTTTTTCCCAGAATTTGGGTTCTGTTACGGCTATGATATCTAGCTTTAGAGATGACCGTCAGGAGAAAAGTGAGATTCTAAAATGGCAATATGATTCGGTGCTCAGTTAGCCAAAAACACATCAAATATGAATGACCCAACAGACTTCTTCCCAAACAGAAATCCCCCAAGTGTACACACAACAGAATCACCACCTCAACACAAGATTTCAAGAGGGTCATTGAGAGTATGCCGATGCACTCAGCCTCAGACCTGGACTCATGGAACTCAGCCTTCATAAAAAAAAATGCAAGATGCCTTTAGCACGTGCACTAAATATCCTCTGGAGAAAAAGTTTAGATTTGGGCATTATTCATGAGAGTCTGAAACTGACCCACATCGCCCCAGCCCACAAAGGTGGCAACAAAGCTGTCCCAGAAAACTATCGACCGATATAGCATTAACATCGCACTTTATTAGAATCTTCGAAAGAGCGCTAAGAGGCAAGATGACTGAACATGGTTTCAGGGCGGGAAAATCATGCCTCCCTCAGTTACTTGACCGCAAAGGTAGGATTGCTGAAACTCTGAAAAACAAAGAAAATGCTAACGTGATAAACACAGACTTTGCAGAAGCATTGAGAAATGAGACCATGTACATAGAATGCAAAAGATGAGAATAACCAGAAAAATTAGGAGATGGATATATACAATTCTTAACTAACAGATTACAGCACGTAAACTATGCCGTCTCCAGTGCCTGCACGGTAAAAAGAAAATAATACTAATTCCCCAAGGAGCTGTACTTGCACCCCTGTTCCTCATTCTTATGTCTGACATTGACGCGAATACGAGCCTCAGTTTCATATCATCCTTTGCAGATCATACAAGAATAAGTACGTAAATCATATTAGGAGATGCGGAAAGGCTGCAAAGAAACATAAACAAAGTCTTTACCTTGGTAGCTGAGAACATACTTTTCAATGGACACAAGTTTCATCTCCTTCGGTATTGGAAGAACGAAGAAATCAGAAGCTCATTTCAAGAGACATGTTTTTTCACTTTCTCAAAAATTTGTAAATACTTTCCCTGTCTGTTTTTTCCCCTTTCTCAGTTCTCTCTGTATTTCAATTAGGGCCCGGCCTTGATGTGGACTTTTGTCAGTGACTGGAGCCTTCAACATAAAAAAAAAAAAGAATAATGGACAGAAGCAGGAGCTATCATAAACCACAACACAACAAGCAACAGGTGCCTCATGCAGAGGGATGACATGTTGGATCCTGCAGACCTTTAAAACAAAAGATGAATATTGATATTATTCACGATCTGAATATTTTTGCTTTCTAACATCATCCTACAAAGTGGGCGAAATTACGGAATTAGAAAGTGTTCAGAGATCTCTCAGAGTCCGTATTGATGTGGTAAAGAAACTATATTATTGGGAATAGCTGAAATCTCTGAGACTATATTCCCTTGAGCGCAGTTGGGAGAGGTATATTATCATTTATATCTGGAAAATGCTAAAAGGTATGGTTCCAAACTTACATTTGGAAATAACATCCTCCTGAAATGACAGGCATGGAAGACTGTAAAATACTACCTCTGAAATCCAAAGGTGTAATATGCACAAAAAGACAGAACACCTTATAAGTCCGAGGTCCAAGACTCTTCAAGATTTTGCCAGCTACCATCAGAAATAGGATGGGATACACAGTAGAGAAGTTTGAGAGTTCGCTGGACAAGAACCTATAAATCATACCACACCAGCCGGGCTGTGTTGGGTATGTAGGCATGAGGGCTGCGGCTTCCAACTGCTTAGTGGACCAACGACCAAATCTTACAGCCTGGGCCCAGCCTAGGCTGTAGGTTTGAAAACCCCTGAAGACTTCTCCAGAGAATAGGGAGGGAGTGGGTCAAGGAGAGTTCAAGGAAGAACAAGATGAGTAAAGGACGAAGAGAGACGAGGAAAGTTGGGAGGGAGACGGGCATGATGATTATGGAGGAGAATAGTTAACAGCGAGGGAGAGGGACAAGTAGAGTAGGGAGGGAGAGGTTCTGTGAGAGTTGGGAGGGAGAGGGAATAGGAGAGACACCTGATGGTCCATGATGAGGTTATCTGTAGTCATAATCTAGGGGAAAAATTGTCGAGAAGGAACACCAATGTGGTATGGAGCGGATATCTTGCCATGGATGTTTTACTGAAAAATGACAAGAAAAGTTCTTTGCGGTAACAGCAGGCCTGTTCGCTGATTATGGATATCATTGAGGTATCTGTCCAACCTTGATATGAAAGTATTAGTAGTCGTTTTTGCATTAGTTACTTTTGATGGTAGTTTATTCTACAGTCCTACTGCTGAAAAGTCTATGGCACACATTTCTGTTACATCTTCCTTTTTTGATTTCATACCATTATCACTGGTCGTTGAATCTCTGTCTCATGCAAAGAGATTTTCATAAATAATATTATGGAAATCAGTTAGCATTTTAAGCACTATCCTTAGTTCTCGGAGTCTGCGCTTTTTAGGGAAAACATTTTGAGTACTTTTCTCCTCATAAACCTTATATCTGAATGACGGATTTAACTTTGTTTTTCTTTGAATTTGACTTATTTTTTCATCACCTTTGATCAGGTCTAATGACCAGAATTCAACTTCATGTACCAAATAAAGTTTGACCAGCGTGTTACAAGACGTGAGAGGAACACAGCGAATAGGGAGAGGGACAATGAGAGTAGAGAAGGAGAGACTCAATAAGAGTAGTGAGGGAGAGGGAAAAGGAGAGACTTTCGGAAGGATGCATGACTGGAGACGTGATGGACCGTGACGAGATTATCTGCTGGAGGACAGTTCTTGATTCCTTACACATCAGAGGTAGAGACAGGAGAGTAAAGTACATGGCACCTACTCACCCATCACTCCCTCTGGCACAGAAACTTCCAAGAAAATAACCAAGAAGGTGCATCATGTGGTATGTAAAGGATGCACTGCCATAGAAATTCTATAGGAAAGTGTAAAATGGGAATAATACCCTACTCTGCTGGTTATTCAGGAATATTCCGAGAAGGAGGCTCATAGCAGAAGAGCAAAATATTCAAGGTTTTTTCCACCTTGAACAGGTTTATCACTGATAGTTCAAGCATAATTCTTATCATGATTTAAAGGTACCGTTAGTTCACGCAGTCACATATCCCAGCCTTGAGTACGTGCAACAAAGAATATCTCTCATGTGCCAGCCTTGAGTACGTAAGACAGAGAATATCTCACATGTGCCAGCCTTGAGTACGTACGACAGAGAATATCTCACATGTGCCAGCCTTTAGTACGTACAACACAGAATATCTAAATACACAATCTCGACCCAGTTGGATCATCTGATCATACTCTCATTAATGAATCTATTCTAACGGCACATCCCCCTCCAGCAGCCCCTTCTAAGCGTAAATACTGGCACCTGAACAAAGCTGACTGGAATAACTTACGTAACTTCT
>JAYMFT010052579.1:0-15192 GCA_038088735.1 Panulirus argus
GTGTGTGTTTGTGTATGTGTGTGTGTGTGTGTGTGTGTGTAGTTATTATTATACTATCACTGTTATCATTATTATTATTATTATTATTATTATTATTATTATTATTATTGTTACTAATGTTATTATATAACCCAAGGACCCCTTGTTTAGGGATTCCTACAGCTTCAAAGCTACGATACAATCAGTAGCAGGGAAAGGATGGACTCCTTTGGAGTGAGAAGTTCGTGGAGTGAAAAGTTCTAAGAAGAGACAGCACTCCGGATTTCGAAATCCTGAGACTAGCCTGTAACGATTTCAAAAGTATTCATGTACCTGTAATTAGTTTTGGGTGATGTTAATCTGTTGCTGTCTAAATATACGAATTTTTGATAAGTTGATCCCTATCGTTGAGGTTTAGAAAGATAGTCTCCACGAGAACAGAGAGGTGAGGATGTAGTGGAAAATTATAATTTGCTCTACATCGTCCAGTTATGATTTCCCCATAATAAATATACAGACTTCTATCATTTATATCGTCACATTACTACCTCCATATCCTGCTGCTGGCTACAACGCCTTCTATAACCTTTCTGAGTTGAGTCTTACTCTTTGATTGTTGAAAGTCTGTTCATTTTTGTATGTGTGGAGAATATTCTTTTAAGTGCCAGATAGTCAGTTGCGCTTTCACTTAATCGGCGGATTGAATAGATGGAGTTTAATGAGGTGGTTATTTCATATGAGAATATAAGGGTCATCAGTATTTCAAATGCTGAAGTAATGAAAGATTAGATTAGAATCTAGAAATTAGAGAATACATAATATTAGGAAAATGTTTTTACAAAGGACGCAATAAAACTTCTTATATTTTGTGTCTAATTTGGCATTCAGAGACCTTAGACATTTGAGATTCTTTGGCACATAATCTAAAATAGGCTGTTATAATACCCTGGATATTGCTTAGATAAGTTATGAGGAAGTAATCAAGGTAATAGATTCTTGACAGAAAACCCTTTTCACTTACCAAAAAATGAAAACGTATGTGAATACGTAGAGCTGCCACAATTTATATGAATTCGTAGATCTACCACATCTTATGTAAATACGTAGAGCAACCACATCTTATGTGAATACGGAGAGCTACCATATCTTATGTGAATACGTAGAGCTACCACATCTTATGTGAATACGTAGAGCTACCACATCTTATGTGAATACGTAGAGTTACCATATCATATGTGAATACGTAGAGCTACCACATGTTATGCAAATACCTAGAGCTACCACTTCTTATGTAAATACGTAGGGCTACCACATCTTATGTGAGTACGTAGAGCTACCACATCTTATGTGAGTACGTACAGCTACCACATTTTATGTCAGTACGTAGAGCTGCCACATCATATGTGAGTACGTAGAGCTACCACATCTTATGTGAATACGTAGAGCTACCACATCTTATGTGAATACGTAAGACTACCACATCTTATGTGAGTACGTAGATCTACCACATACTATGTGTGTACGTACAGCTACCACATCTTATGTTAGTACGTAGAGCTGTCTCATCTTATGTGAATACGTAGAGCTACCACATATTATGCGAATACCTAGAGCTACCACATGTTATGTGAATACGTAGAGCTACAACATCTTATGTGAATACGTAGAGCTACCACATCTTATGTGAATACGTAGAGCTACCACATCTTATGCGAATACGTGGAGTTACCGTAACTTATGTGAATACGTAGAGCTACCACATCTTATGTGAAGACGTAGAGCTACCACATCTTATGCAAATACGTAGAGCTACCACATCTTATGCGAATACGTAGAGCTACCACATCTTATGTGAATACGTAGAGCTACCACATCTTATGTGAATACGTAAGGCTACCACATCTTATGTGAGTACGTAGATCTACCATATCTTATGTGTGTACGTACAGCTACCACATCTTATGTTAGTACGTAGAGCTGTCTCATCTTATGTGAATACGTAGTGCTACCACATCTTATGTGAATACGTAGAGCTTCCACATATTATGCGAATACCTAGAGGTACCACATGTTATGTGAATACGTAGAGCTACCACATCTTATGTGAATACGTAGAGCTACCACATCTTGTGTGAATACGTAGAGCTACTACATGTTATGCGAATACGTAGAGTTACCACATGTTATGTGAATACGTAGAGCTACCACATCTTATGTGAATACGTAGAGCTACCACATTTTATGTGAATACGTAGAGCTACCACATGTTATGCGAATACGTAGAGTTACCATAACTTATGTGAATACGTAGAGCTACCACATCTTATGTGAAGACGTAGAGCTACCACATCTTGTGCAAATACGTAGAGCTACCACATCCTATGCGAATACGTAGAGCTACCACATCTTATGTGAATACGTAGAGTTACCACATCTTATGTGAATACGTAGAGTTACCATATCTTATGTGAATACATAGAGCTACCACATGTTATGCGAATACCTAGAGCTACCACTTCTTATGTGAATACGTAGGGCTACCACATCTTATGTGAGTACGTAGAGCTACCACATCTTATGTGAGTACGTACAGCTACCACATTTTATGTCAGTACGTAGAGCTGCCACATCATATGTGAGTACGTAGAGCTACCACATCTTATGTGAATACGTAGAGCTACCACATCTTATGTGAATACGTAAGACTACCACATCTTATGTGAGTACGTAGATCTACCACATACTATGTGTGTACGTACAGCTACCACATCTTATGTTAGTACGTAGAGCTGTCTCATCTTATGTGAATACGTAGAGCTACCACATCTTATGTGAATACGTAGAGCTACCACATATTATGCGAATACCTAGAGCTACCACATCTTATGTGAATACGTAGAGCTACCACATCTTATGTGAATACGTAGAGCAACCACATGTTATGCGAATACGTAGAGTTACCATAACTTATGTGAATACGTAGATCTACCACATCTTATGTGAAGACGTAGAGCTACCACATCATCTTATGCAAATACGTAGAGCTACCACATCTTATGCGAATACGTAGAGCTACCACATCTTATGCGAATGCGTAGAGCTACCACATCTTATGCGAATACGTAGAGCTACCACATCTTATGTGAATACGTACAGCTACTACATCTTATGCGAATACGTAGAGCTACCACATCTTATGTGAATACGTAGAGCTACCACATCTTGTGCAAATACGTAGAGCTACCACATCTTATGTGAATACGTAGAGCTACAACATGTTATGCGAATACCCAGAGCTGCCACATCTTATGTGAATACGTAGAGCTACCACATCTTATGTGAAGACGTAGAGCTGCCACAATTCACTCGCACGCTTCCATACGTACACTCGACTTCTCCAAGACGACAGGGGAATTCCACTTTCACACCCTAGATGTGATGTATGATGTGATCCGTCCAGTGAAGTTGTAAACAGTTTTTATGTCCATACATAAGCATTGATCAATAACGAGGCTGCTACCATCGTCGGAGAACTTACCGTCCAAAACCATACAGAATTTCCCAGAATATAACTAAATCGTATGGCCCTCTAAAACATAGATCAGCCATCTGCAACACTTCTAGAAATGTAACCATGACTTCAGGCCTTCAAAAGATGTGGTAACATCTCGCCCAATGAGACCTCATGCAGCAGCATAAGTCCTCCTTTCAGTCACACTTGCACATCATTCATTACACCTGTTGAAAAGAAAGAGTGTCATTAACACCTAAGAGGCTCATCCACGTTGGAAAACGCCACCATCAAAGGCTCTCTTCACAGAGCACCCTGGCCACAGCGTAAAAGAAAAACAAAGGTTGGACAGACCACATCAAGAGAGGAAGACAACAAAAGAAAGACCTCATCTGTAAAGGCCATTTGTGTAAAGTGTGGTTCCTCTGGAGGGACCAGGCCGTGGCTTCCTTACTCACCTGTTCCTTGGAGCGAGAAAGTGGCAGGGGATGAGAAGCTTAGGTCTTTGTGTCTTTAGCGAGATAATTAACGCTGAGGTGGGAGGCGGACTGGTGAGGAAGTTGGTGGTTGAGGCTGTGGTATTATTGATGGTGTTAGTGGGATTTGTCGCCTGCTTGTAGTGTTGTAGGTTGTGTGAGAGGGGAACTTTGCTTGTTTATGGCGTGTGGTGGTGTGAGGGATGGCGGTGGTGATGGGGTATCGTGTGGTTGCGGTGGTTGCCGGTAGGGTGACCTCGATGGTACTATACGGGATTCTTGTGGGATTTTGTTATTTTGAGATGTGGTTTGTGGATGGTCTTGAATAGATACGTTCTGTGTCGTATTTTAGTTGGTTTTGTGATGCTATATATGGTTTTAAGGACTATTTTGCCTGATTTTGGTTGGTGTGGTTTTATAGATGATGTTGAAGGAGGGTGTCTCGTGGTTGTGGTGGTGGTTTTGTATTGTCGTGGATGGTATCTGTGGGTTGTGTAGCCTGGTTATGGTGATCGATGTTTTGTATATCGTCTTGAAGAGGTGCATCACGTTGCTGTGGTGTTTGAAAGCGAGTCCTGTTCAATGCTGTAGAATAACAGTATGTTGTAACTACCTGGTGTACATTAGGACCATGTTTTAGCTACCTACTGTACATGAACACTATGTTGTAGCTACCTGCTTTGCTATAACACAATGTTGTAGCTACTTACCGTACAATAACTCCATGCTGTAGCTACCTACCGTACAATGACACTTTGTTGTTGCTACGTACTTAACGGTAACACCATGTTGTACCTAACTAATGTACAATAACACTATGTTGTATTTACCTTCTGTACAACTACACCATCTTGTAGCTACCTAACGTACAATATTGTACTGATCAATTTCTCTAAAGGAGTCCTAGTGTTACTCAGGACCTTCCTAAAGGCTCCTGCTGCTCTAGACTGCGCTACTTCCAGTAGCAGGGAAATTGGCGAAACTTTTCTTCCAATGATACAGCTTAACCAAAGGTTTGTTTCCACCCGCGGTGTAACCTCTAGCAGGCGGAGTCCGGTAACACGTTTACATATGTATGAAGACGATAATGTGTTTTAGATATGGTTTAATACCGTCTCTGCAGGAGGAACGATTAGCTTATACACCTTGGTGGAGGCTGCGACCTCTTGCACACCGCCGACGGAAAATGGCAGAATTTACAAGTCAGACGGAAGGCTGTGTGCTTCTCCGCTCTTACCACACTAATCCCTTTGAGTTTCTGACCTCTTGCGCTGTCACAGCCAGCCTCGTTACGACCACTGGTCTGTTGCCGTTTGATACCCTTGGTATAGGTAAAGAATGGTATTCACTGGTACTTCACTGCGTCCCCGTATAGAGAATACGGTCTTGACTTACTTTCATCTCGGCGAGCAGAAAGGGAAAAAAGTCTTTAGGCTGTATTGGATATCGCTGCCATCAAATTTGTACTTTCCTACACTGGACGTTTTTACCTGCCCTTGGCATTAGTTGATTGCTCCTTGTGTTACCGGTTCATGAACATACGTTTTACCAGTTTGTAAATTAGATTTGCAGTGTGCCTATTTGGCACAGAGCCCTTCTATTAGGTTTGCCAACAGCAATTTAGTGTAGGTTTGGCACGCTATGGACCCCAAGAAAAATGTGCTGGTTATTGATGATGCTGCCGGGGTGTGTGGTGTTGTGGTGGGTGGTTCTGAGGTGGTGGTGGTTGTGTGTGCGTGTGTGTGTGTATGTGTGTGTGTGTGGCTTGGTTGTGGTGGTTAGTGATGTGTTCTGAAGGGAGTAGGGTGCATCATGTGAGTGGTTGGTGTTGAGGTGTTACAGATAATGAGGGGGTGTGTGCGTGTGTGTCTTATTGTGATGGTTATTGATTTAGTGTTGAGGGTGGTGTTGAAAAGGTGCGTGAGCGTGTGATTAGGGGTTCTGGTATCATAGATGATGTTAAAGTGTGTTTGTCTGTTGTGTGTGTCTTGTTTTAGCTGCTGTTGAGATGTTCTAGGTGGTTTTGAAGAGTACCTGCTGTGTTATGTTTGGTGGTGTGATGTTATAGATGGTGTTATGACATGCCTTTTGTACTCTAGTGGTTGATGGTTTGGTGTTATGAATGATTGTTGGAGAAATGTGTTCCCTTTAAGTAGACGTGGTGATAGTGACGATGAAGGGGTGGCTTGTGTTTTTTGACGCTGATCTGACTGGCGTCGTTGATCATGTTTTTTCCTTTCATCAAATGACTGATATTATTCATAATGCTGACATCAACGCAAGCGAATGCCAGCGATACCATCAGAACGTCGACGTATATGCGAACGATGTGGCTTTCCTGCGGTTACACCTGAAGTACACCTGGTAGCTACTTAGACGCGGCCAGATCACCATACCTGTCGTGTATGTGTGCACTATATATAGTCGAGGCGCTCAACGAGGGACCCCCATGTCTCTCTCGTGCTTATTTTTGCTTCACTCCCTCTGTCTTGCTTCCTTCCTCCCTTCAAATCCTTTTACCAGTGACCCAGTCACTCCCTTGCCCCTCCCCTACGCGCTAGGAGGAGAACCAACATGTCTAATGTGCCCCTTGCTTAACGCCACTTCCCACACCATCTGTCATCCGCAGCCTCCCTCACTCCCCTTGCCTCGGAGTTCTTCCCGCTCTAGCCGACCCACGTAGACACACCCACACGGTTAACCTCACACTCACAACACACTTTAACCTACAGCTTACCTCATACTCAAAACACAGCTTAATTCCCAGCTTTCCTCACGCAGTTACCTCACACTGAAAACACACTTTAAACACACGCGTTTCCTCACACTTACAACACTAACACACAGCTTAGCAGCTTACCTCACTCACAACACACTTTAATGCACAGCTTACCACATACGACATTATGGACTACACTGACCCTCCATTTCCATACGTCAACTTACATTCACCTGTCCATGATTTTCCTCTCATTCTGCCTCGTCCTCCTCACGCCCTACCTACGTCAGCGTCACACTGACGTAGGGTGTTGCACCCTAGGCGGCCCCCGTAGGGCGGGAGCCTGCCTACTGCCGCTACCACGAGGGGAAGGGGGGATTGGGGGGGGGGGGTTGCAGTGCAGCTGGCCACCACCGTCATAATTCCTGCATTATTTTCCCCCGTATAGTTTGTGGGTGTCGCTCCGCCTCTCGCAATTTAATTGAGAGAAAAAAATGTCGGATTATGGGGGTATGTGTACAGTAGTTTGTTGTGTTCATCTCGTTGGGAACTTTTGTCCACGGTGTGTGTGTGTGTGTGTGTGTGTGTGTTTGTGTGTTTGTGTGTGTATAATCTACTCTTTGTAATTACCTTTTTGCATTAAACTGGGAGGTAGTTTTACATGCGTGGGTCCCCATCCCTTGAGCAGTGTGCGTGTGAGTGTGTGTGTGTGTGGTGTGTGTGTGTGTGTGTGTGTGTGTGTGTGCGTGTGTGTGTGTGTGTGTGTGTGTGTGTGTGTGTTTGTGATTTACTGTAGCCTATATGTCAAGACAGAAAGAATACGTCCCTGTATTGGCCATAAGGAATGAAGCGAGAAATCAGGATAACGAAAAAAAGAATAGATTGATTTGACTATCTTAAGTGTTTCGAGACTTGACCATGACCAGTTGTAAGGTATAGGTGGAGAGAAACATTAGGAGGATAAGTACTCCACAGCTTTGCAGTCTCAGCGGAGGAGGCATCAAAACATTCAGTCAACATGTGGTTGGTCTCCCCACAGAGACTATGGGGAATAGCACCCAGACGCGTTCCGTCACCCCTAAGGCGTTAATGGCCGGAACACATGTAAACACCTCACGAGAGAAGTGGCTGTAGTATTACCTGTGGAGCGGAGGGGGTTGAGGAGCTTCACAGCGGACGGAAGGAAGAGGGGGGGATGGCTCAGGGGAAGTGATAACAGGAGAGTAATGAAGCTGAAGGCTTTCGATTCCACTCTGGCTAAGAAAGAGGTGTAGTACCAGCTACCCTAGATGTGCGATCAGTACTTCATACAAGCTTGCGGGGGTCGAATAAGACCCCTTGTAGATACAGAATAGCAGCACCAGTGTTGTACTGAAATGCATAACTCACCAATGGGGATTTAGAGATTAAGAAGAAGTAGGTATAAAATAACGTTTTTCCACAACTGAATTTAATGGGATTACTGCTGTTTCGTGTGGGTGTTATTTGCATGTAAAACCCAGTGGTTCAGGCTGGTAAAGAGATGTCATATTAACGAGGCACAGTTCCATGATTTCATGTCATTCACTAGTTAGTCGGTGTTTGCCCCTAGTGCCACATTAATTTTTAATACTATTAAGGGAGAAGTTCCAGGGGTAATGTGTGAGAAAGAGAGAATATTGAGCGTGTTGGAAAAGAGTGGGTGTGTGAGAGGAGAGGATGTGTGTGTATAGAAAGACTTTGGGCGTGTAGAGGGACTGTGATTTATGTAGAGGGAGAGTAGGTATGCAAGAGAGTGGATGCGTGGGAAACTGGGTGTGGAGGAAGAGAGTGGGAGTGTGGAAGGGGAATGGGCGTGTAAAAAGAGAGGAACTATGGAGAAGGCAAGTGGGTGTGGAGGAGAAGAGAGGGTGTGGAGGCGGGGAGAGTGGGTGGAGGAGGAGAGTGGCTGTGTAGAAGGAGAGTGGTTGTGGAGAAGGGGAGAGGGTGTGGAGGAGAAACACAGATAGCGCGTGGCGGGGGAGGCCACCTCTCCCCGGTGCTCCAGGTGAGGTCTGAGGAGCTACTTTTTCTTGCCAGCTGCCAGATGAAGCTGCTGCACCGAGATAAAGCAGATCGTTCCTGGCCGAGGACGTCGTGACCTGATGGTTATGGCTGGCGCGCCTCCCGTCTTGTTTTTCGTGTGTAGTATTTCCTGTAAAGATGTACAGATGTGCAAATTCACATTCTCGTCATGCGATGAAGTTGGTATTATTTGCTCCCGCGCTTTGTGCCTTTGGGACAGAAGTGTTCAACATGTTCAACAGTGTCGGTGGTTTGTTGCTCGGAGGCTTGGATGTGTGGGTTCGTGGTGGTAGGGATCAAGTGGTAGCGCTGACTCTCTCTCTCTCTCTCTCTCTCTCTCTCTCTCTTTCACTTTTTTTAAAAGAGACCAACTGGAAACATTTCACCAGAAGCAGAAGTGTCACGAGAATTCCTTAATTTGGCTGGAATCAGTCAACCCTCAAGACCAAGATTCGATAATGGCACTGCTGCTGCCCTCCACCTCCCGTCACCTCGCCACACTATTCTCAGAAATCAATGGAGTAATTTTGATCAGACTCCGTAGGACAGGAGGAGGATGTAGTCCCTTTGATACAGGGCAGGTGGCTCAAGTCACACTTGGCACCTTCAAAGGGCGAGGGGGTCAGAAGTGGGTTTTCAGTACCCTCTCGGTTCTGGCGCTGTATCTCAGGTAGGGTCGGGTTGTGTTAGGCCGAGGTGAAGAGGAGAATATTGATTTACATTTTTTGTCTATCTCTTGCTTTCATGTGTACGCTTTATCATTTCATACGGAGAAATGGGTGTCCTGAAATTTTGTTACACATGGGAAGATAGCTCAAGTAACTCTTACGGTGATTTCGGAGGACCTTCAACGAGCATGACTCGGTCTGTGGCCAAACTTAATGAACATACGAGGTTGATAGTTGTGGCGCTACCTGGTGAGGCGTAGTTTAGTATGGATCGGATGAACGGTTTGTTGAGGAAGGTAAATAGATTCTTCTCCTTGTCCACAACTGGTGCCTCATAATTTCAGGACCTAACTGACTCGCTCCACAGAATGGCCTAGCAATTTGGTCCGTCACTGCTCTTCAAGTGTTCCTGATGAATTTATTCACATAAGTGAAGTGAAGTTTTGATTTCTTGATTATCTTTTAGTTTAGTGAAGATACTGGAAAACTCTCTGCGTACTCCTTATCACTTGTTTGTAATTAAATTGTATATCGCAAGCTAGGTTTTTCAGAACAGGATAGCTACCATTTGGTAACGCATCGAGTTAGATAGCCCAGCTGCCGATTGTTCACATACACCAAAGGACCTCACACCATAGATCCCCCGCTACTACTTTACGTACACCACTAGTGGGTCCCTGCTAGGGGTTCACATACACCACAGGGGCCCAGCTAATATATTTCATACATTACAAGACCCCCGTGGGGCTTCTGCTAGTAGATCACATACACCACATGGCCCCTGCTAACGTTTCACATACATCAGAGGACCCTCCTAATGGTTCACATACACCACAGGTCCCCCAGCAGTGGTTCACATACACCACAGAGCTCATTATAATGGTTTTCATACGCCACAGGGCCTACCCTTATGGTTCACATACACCACAGGTACCCTACCAGAGGTCATTATACACCACAAGGCTTCAGCTAAAGGCTCACATGCACCACAGGGTCCTCACTACTGGTTCACATGACCACAAACACCCTATTAGAAGGTTCTTGTACACCCCAGGGCTCCTGCCAGTGATTCATATACACCACAGGGTGTACTTGGGCTCAGACTGCTGGATGGGGTCGGTGGTCGACCAAGCTGTTGGAAGCCGCGGCCCTCAGACCGACTTAGCCCCCACAGCCTGGCTGGTCTGGTGCACTTGTTGGTACTTGTCCAGTGTACTCTTGAACTTCTCTACCGCGCATCCCTTGCTGCTTCTGATGGTAGCTGGTGAATTGTTGAAGAGTCTTGGCCTCCCGGATGTTTAAGGTGTTCTCTCCTTTTGTGCATATCGCACCTTTGGATTTCGGTGTTAGTATTCAAAAAAATTCTTGCACACTTGTCGTGCCAGTAGGATGTTATTTCCGAAAGTACGTTCGGAATCATGCCTTACAATATTTTGCAGGTACGGATGATGATATACCTCTCCCCTCTGCTCTCCAGGGAGTATAGCCTCAAAGATTTTGGCCGATTCTAGTAATTTAGGTACTTTACCACGTTAATGTGGACTGTGAATGATCCCCGAGTACATTATAATTCCGCAAATTCGTCCCGATTTGTAGGTTGATGTTAGAACGCAACAATATTCATTTCGTGAAACAATTAATGTCGTGAATGTTATCATTTGTTTTTCTTCCCATGTCTTGAAAGTCCGCAGGGTCTAGCCTGACACCACTTCTGCATGAGGCAACCGGTGTTTCGTTGTGTTCGCTGAAGTATGGGTCGTTGGACATTATTACTCCGAGATGTTACACATTATTCAACTGGTTTATGATAGCGTCTGTGTCTGTCTGGTATTTTGTTACTTTGTATCTCTTCATTTTCCCCATACCGGTCGAGTCGAAACTTTTCTCCACTGAAAAGCACTTTGTTCTCGGTTGCCCAGTTAAAGACTTCTTGTACGTCTCTTTGTAGCCTTTTTGTATCTTCTATTGATGTGATTTTCATACTTATTCTTATATCTGCAAAGGATGATGTGAAATTTGTGGCTCATGTTTGCGTCAGTGTCAGATATAAGAATGAGGGATAGGAGGGCTTCACATACACCGCAAGGCTTTGCTGCTAATGGTTCACATACAGCACAGGGCCCCTGTCAAAAGATCACCTCCAGCACACTGTCGCGGCAAATGGTTCTGATACAGCATACCATTACTGGCGGAGATGTGTTTCAGGTGACGTTAATAGATGAGAATAAATGTTAAAGACGTTAATATGCATTAGGGGGAACTGGTCGGCGGTCTTTGTCATTAATGCTGATTAAAAGCCTTTACCACCTCCGCTTGGATAAGAGAAAGCCCATCTTATATTCATGGCGGTGGGGGATCTTTGAGCCGACAGATCAAAGGGGTTAATGTGGCAGAGCTAATCAGATAACTCATATAAGTGTAGAGGGTCCAGAGGGCTATTGTGTAGTATTATAAATGAGTGTTTTGATTAATAGGTTTGTGAATGCAATGGAAGGCCTTTACAGAGACCGTATAAATCACTTCATATCGACGACTCTCAAAATAACCTTGGCACTTTTTAATGCTCTGACGTCACTGCGCGTCGGGTTAGGAAGGAGGTTCACCATTGCGCAGGTTAGGTGGCCCCAGTAAAGGCTCATCAAGTTTGTCTCCAAAAATTTTAGTCATAAAGATTTTTAGAAATCACGTAGTCACTGGGGTTATTTTGTGTCTGTATGAGAGATGGTATATCATGGCTAAGAATGGCACCCTGTAGTTAGAAAAGTAGATAAAACTCGCTCTTTTATCTCCTAGAAGATGTGAGTAGAATAAATTCCTTAGGGTGAAGGGTGTAAGTATGTAACGATGGCTAGCTAGAACACAGCCGGTATCCAGATGTAGGGTTATCAAAAGTATAGCTAACGGAGGAAATTTACTGTTAAGGAAATAGCTAGTATGGGACTGGTTGCACTAGACTTCTTGTTGGAAGTGTCTTGTAGACCATAGTTTTGAGTTGTCATGGATATTGCAGTTAGCCCTGAATTTCCGTTCTTGATATAACAGACGTAGGAGAGCGCCTCCTCGTTGTCAAGAAATATCCCACACAGCTGACTTTTTGTTGTCAGTTTTTTCAAGATGATAGCCACTAGAGCAGACTTTTTGATGTCAAGAACGTGGTTACCAAAGCAAACTAATCATTGTCAAGAAATTACTCGAGAGAGCAGATTTCTGGTTGACAAAGAGATAAGCTTCTCTATAATGGAACAGTGGAGTACACTTTTGGTTTAGATCCCAGTTTGTTAATAAGATTTTGGATTAGGCTGCTTCTTGTCAGCTTAATCCGTTATTAGAATTTTGATTCTCAAGAACATAACGTCTGGAACAGGCTGGCGGTGACCAGTGGATTGAAGGCAGTGTGTTGTATTATAGAACTGATTGCATAAGTGTTTGAATGGCTCTCGGTAATCGGTCTTTCCGTGTGTCCTACTATCCACAGCTTAGTTATACGCAAGATTTCTGTAAAGCCCATTGTCTAATCCTGTTAGATTTGGCATGAAGATGATCTGGAGGAGAAATGAGAACACTTAAATTTTGGGGTCAAAAATCAAAAAAGAAAGGTCCGTACTCGAATTTAAGTTTATTTTGGAGATGATTTTGCCTCTGCCATTATCGTCACCCCTGCCATCACCTCTATCACTACCACTACTTTTGCCATCCTATTTGCCACCACCACTACCACCACTTTTGCCATCCTATTTGCCACCACCACTACCACCACTTTTGCCAGCCCTTTTTCCACTACCACCTCTAACGCCACTCCTACCACCGAGTCTTTGAGAATTCTAATTCCAAATATTTCTTGTTGCATTGCACTTTCCTAAGATGCGCCACGTTTGTGACACGTAAACAGACATACAGATCCCCACTGGTCCCATAGATGTGTCCTTAATAATGAACGTAGGTCTAGAAACTTCGCACGTGTTCAGTAGTTTCACTGATGTGTGCTGAAGTTTTATCTGAGGTGGTCCTTGAGGGATTCTTCTGGGTTGGGTTGGGTTAATGGTTGAACGAAGCTGTTGGAAGCCGCAGCCCGCAGGCCCACAGACTGGCTGGTTTGGTACACTTTGTAATTACATACAAGGCTGTGGTAAATATCTTGTGGTAGATACATCTACTTTACCCATCACCACAACTACTACTGCTACTCTTATTATTATTGCTGTGACAAAGACTATTACCACTTCTACTACTACTACTATTACCCCTTCTACTACTACTACTACTACTACTACTACTACTACTACTACTACTTCTTCTTCTTCTTCTTCTTCTTCTTCTTCTTCTTCTTCTTCTTTCCATTTTCTTTACCCATTCTTTATCATTAACCATTTTCTTTTATTATTATTATTATTATTACCATTATTCAGAACCCTGCCTTGGTGTAGACTAGCGCCCGCGGCTGGTGAACTATGATGATTAGGAGTGATCGAATTACCGGGCTTCTGCGTGTCCAGTGGTATTTCAGAGAGATCTTGAAGGTACCCCTTTACGTTGGCTCGTCAGGTGAGAGCACTTAGGAAAATTCATAGGCGAAGCATTGTATTTAACTGAAACTAAATGAGAAAATGTAAAAAAACCACTGTTATCTTATTTATTTTTATATATCAATTCATTCAATTACGCAATTAGATATTTTGGCGGGTCGTGGATTAGCATTGTATATCCTTGATAAAAACTATGACCATTTCAGACCCACTAGACGAGAGTTCTGAACTAAGTAGGAGGGTCATGTCTTTCTCCCAGCTGGTCCCCCATTGTGTGATATTTCTACGGAGATATATCTGTCGAGGGGCCAGAGGCGTGGATGACACAAACTCTCATATAGAGTTTTAACGCGAGTCGTTTGGAACGAAAATCAACAGTTGTGAAAGGTGATATTTGCTAAGATGATTTGTATGGTTTCTTTATTTCCGTGTTGCTGGTGTCTCTCCATAGGCTTTGAAAATGTAAGACCGGTGCTTATAGGATCGTTTTACGTTAGTGATAAAAGAATTGTTACTGAAATAAATATGTGTTGATGTATGGGAAACAAATATTAAATGCGAAATAGTTAAGAGAAGTTAAATCTGTGATAAGAAATATGGAGATAGAGATCTTACGTATGTTGTGTTGTTAAAAAAGGAGAGTTTACAGCGAAATTTGGAATGGTTAGGTTTTTTTGTTGGAGTTGCTTCGGTTTCCCGACGTGCCGTGTTGGAGACGAGAGAGGAGGAGGAGGAGGAGGAGGAAGAGGGACTCCCCGGCAAAGGGGCTTGAGGCATCGCGCGGAAGACCAAGATAATCAAAGTTAGTGAGTGGGTTAGGCAGAGAGATCTGATGTCAGCGGCGGAGAGAGAGAGAGAGAGAGAGAGAGAGAGAGAGAGACCCTCTCTCTTCATGTTGGGGTAACAGCGGGTGGTGGCGCCCCCTGGCGTGGAGTCCCGCCTGCGAGCAGGCCACTTCCTGCGGTGCTTTCATGTCAACCACCTGTGGCTACCATAGCCATTCCTACCACCTACGACCACCACCACCACCACTGCGTCACCACCATCTCTTGCACCCCACCACTTGTTGGCACCACCAACTTTGAAACTGTTTGAAATATATTCATTGTTCAAAATTTAGATACATGCAAAATGTTGTGATGTGAGGTAACCTAAATTTACGTTTGTGATATATTATAGGAGACAGTTTTGGATATCACACATGATATATATATATATATATATATATATATATATATATATATATATATATATATATATATATATATATATA
>JAYMFT010052590.1:0-29727 GCA_038088735.1 Panulirus argus
ACCTCGCTGACGCGGGAAACAGCGATCAAGTATAATAATAATAATAATAATAATAATAATAATAATAATAATAATAATAATAATATATAACCTATTTACTATGCACTCCAATTAGTTTCCCAGCTTTGTAATAAGACAACTAACAGTCTCAAAACACTGGTTACAAACCAAATTACATGTTTCCATGTTTTCTGTAATATGTAACACATAGCCACTCACTGCATTCAAGGGATGAACTGCTGTTCATATGCCTTTAGTATGATAATAGATAAAGGACTAATTTGCTCATAATTAACTATCCACAACACATCTGTGAGGTTTCAAACATTAAAAAAGTACAAAGAATACACCTGTAACTCCACAGTAAAAAATGCTAAGCAAAAAATCTACTCGTACTAATCTGTTCAGGCTTCCTTGAAATGAAAATAAAAGTGCTGTTAATTCACAGGGATACAAACCTTGGTCATTATTCTTTTCAAATACACTGAAGAGGTTTTGAATCTGCTTGACTAGGAAACATCTGCACATAAATAGAATGTGATGTAATTTTTAGCTCTTCTCATTTTGACAGCATCAGTCCATATTACTGCACAAGGTAAAGCAAATGTGCATTTTAGTCGCCTTTTACGACACACAGGGAATACATGGGAAGTATTCGTTCTCCCCTATCCCCAGGGATAATATATATATATATATATATATATATATATATATTCTAGCTCATCTAGAATCTTTTAACAAGTGTTTCTGGTGATGCAATTACACCCTACCATATTTTATATAATTATGGCCAGTGGACATAATGCCCAAATAAGACTTTATAAATTCATTCTGCTCTAAATGCAACAAATGGCATATGGATATGCACAACAAAAACAGATGGATAAAGAAAACATCACTCAGGTTTATGTAGCTCATGGTAAATGTTTAGCAGAAGGAAGTGGGTAAGGAAACTAACCCTTAACTGGTAAATGGTATTTGAGTATCTTAATATGCCAGTTTGAAGCAGCCACATGAATGACAGCAATACTAACAAAATATATCCTGAAATATTCAAACATTTCTAATGTATACATTATTGTATGTAAATGGTGTTTGGGAATTTTAATATGCCAATATGAAGCAACCATATGAATGACAATAATGCTAATAAAAGATATGCCAAAATATTCTAACATTACTAATGGATACTTTTCATTCATTACTGTATACAATATTCAATGGATGTCAATAAAGCCACTGATGAGAAAGTCTCAAGTTAAGTGTATTTCTTTGGAATCTGAACAAATATAAAGCCATGGTGGATATATCTTTGATATTTCATTGTAATTCCTCAAACTGATTAATGAAAATGTTACAATCAACCTGATAAGGTACAAATGTGTGTGACATATCACTTTATCTTTACTAAATACAATGATGCCAAATAATACATGTAATCAGTATTACTAAGGGAATGCATTCAAACCATAATAAGAAAATTATCAAAACTTCCATAAAAAGCTGTGTCACAGTAATCACAATATACTACTGGAAGTAATATGTTTTGTGACTATCACTGAATATAAAAAATTTCTACCTCTGTTCTACACTGAAGAGAAAAATGTCTTTGAGGCAAGATTTCATACCATTTTGAAGGAAAAGCACTGTGTGCTGAACTACCTAATATTTTGTATTATAGCTATTAATAATTTTATAAGTTCCAGGCAGCTGACTGGTTGTCCTTAGTTGTACATGGAAGCACTACCATGGGAGTTGTGGTTTGTGCTTTCTCCCATTAATGGTAACTTTCTTTAGTGGTACCCATGATGGATAAAACCTGGACATCTTACCCATCTTCATGCATCTTAATATTCTCCAAATATCCACATCTTCATTCATCTTTTACTGACTTTTGTTTCATCTTTTCTTTTTCCATTTCCATATCTTAATAACCCCACTGAAAATACCTTCTAAGATTACCTACACTTTATTCATATATATTCATTCCTGACAACAAGAACATGTATCATATATGCTGGCCAAACCTACCTAGAGTTTTTCAGTAAATATTTCAAGTGTTGCTGGATATTCAACTCTGAAAGTCTTCAAATGATTACTTAAATTCTTAAAGAAGATTACACATATCAACCTGATTTGAAACAAGTAAAAGCACGTGAGACAGTATTGTACTTTACAATTTCAAGCAGTCATAACATTACTTGTACACTAGAGTCACTGTGGCAACTAACAGGAATCAGAAGTAATTTTCTTGATGCAAATTATCTAACAGGAATCAAAGTAATTTTCTTCATGTAAACTGAGATATAAGACATTTCTATATACAAACAAAAGGGTATGGGAAAGAATGCTTAATCTCCAATGAAGACTCTAACATAGAAAAGACAAAAGTATTGTCCTAACAAAAGGGTATGGGAAAGAATGCTTAATCTCCAATGAAGACTCTAACATAGAAAAGACAAAAGTATTGTCCTATCTTTATTTTATTGTTCATTTCTTTGGAAATGTGCATTCTAATATTCCAACACAGTAGTCTGCTACATATTCTCAAATCTGACATAATTCTTCAATTAACTGTACTGTGATTTTTCAGTATCCCAATTGTCTCTATCCATCTTCTCCCTGCTCTTAAATATTCACATTTCCCTTTACATGCACCATCATAAGTCATTCTCATTTTCTCCATACATAATGTTTATATTATAAAAAGCTAACCAGCAGCAGACACTGCTTAAATAGGTGACAAAAGTCCAACACACAGCCTTTATTAGCATATATCTGAAGTGTTCCTATTGGGTTTTTAATCAAAACTAAAAGAGGAAGTTGAGCAAATGCTACTGGAAAACTGATTTTCTCTGCTAGTGCTTCAGAACAGGGAACTTCACAAAAATATGCTGAATGTCTGATCAATAGCATAAATTTCTTTGTTTCCCAGAAGAGTACTACACTGATTGATAAAAGTATGGTAATCCCTTGAACGCAACCTAATGAGGACTTATTAAAAGTCAAAGAAGAAATTATTTTTTCAAAGAACAATGTAGTCTTTTTCCCATTCACTGCAGGTGGGGAGTATACATCACAGTAAATTTTTTCTGTTCACTGTGGCTGCAGCATATACATAATTAACCCTTGAATAACAGTAGTCATACATAGCTGACTGATCAGTGAATGATGGTTGTCATAATAGTAGCACAAATCTTCTTGGATTTTGTGTGAACTGTGAGCCAATATTACAACATTTCTATGGTTACTAGGTATGGTCTTAGTTTCTGCCTTATGAAGGCAGCATAAACAGAAACTAAAGAGATGCCTCAAATAGGGATGCACACCCTACTTTACTAGTTCTAACTACTCCCCTGGGAGTTCTGTGCATTAACTGTGTTATACCATGGATATATGAAATATATTAGCATACTCTTAAGCACATATCCTTTACTTTAAAAGGCACTTCTTTAATATTGAAATGGAAAACAGAAAATCTAAATGATGCACATCCTCCAAAATCCTTCTTCTAACACTCCACTTGGAATAGCTATGCATCAATTTCAGTGTAATACCAGCCATAAAAATCAAATTACCTCATATTTTTGTATATATCCTTTGCTTTTACATATATATCTTTCATTTTACATTGAGGCACACATATAATGTGAATGACATAACTAACAGAACCTTATCACTCCTACATTTCTCCTCCACTCCCCTGGAGGGTTACACTTTAACTTCAGCATTATACCACTACCATCCGAGTTCCATATTTTGATCTACTTTTTGTAAGTCACCAGTCATTTTAGGATTAATTCTTTAAATGGCCGCCTCTGCCTCAAGGAAAAATATATGGCCATTAATATTGTCATGGCAACCTACATATTGTTCTTTGATGCTACAACCCAAAATTTTTTGTCATTTTCTACATATACTTTCAATTTCTTTATTTCATTTATATTTGAAAAATGGATATTTGAATTTTTTTTCATATTTTGATGTACTTTTTGCAATTCACTTTAAATGTTGATTCTTTAACTGGCTACCTCAGTCTCGAGGTGAAATATATGGCCATTAATTCTTGTTAGGGCATCCTAAGCATTGTTGCTAGATGCTACAGCCAGAAATTTTTCCATCCACTGGTCAATGTATATGGAAAGAAGTATGTACACAACCTGTGCCATAATTTTATGTCATAATTTTTGAAGCTGTGTAACACACATGGTAATAGATATTAGTGATGAAAACCCATTGTAAATATATCTTTTGTGACACAAAAGTACCAAACATCTCACTTCATATTCCTGAAAATACTCTTGGAGTAAATCATACATCAGGCATTGGAGCAGCTTAAATCAAATGATGCATAGGAGACGTAAGCAATGTCTCACAAGCTTAAGCTGTGTATCATTTTATTAAAAAAATTACATTCTATTCAATCAGAATAACAAACTCAGGAAGAAATATTTCATTTTCATACTTGAGAATACACCTCTCACAGAGTGTCCCTGCTGCACTGAAAGGGTTTATTAATAACTCAAAAGTAACCAATTCTGGACTTTGGTTACAAGTCTAAAAGTGTAGTGCAAGTCACTATGATTTATACAAATACTTGGTCCTACACAAACAATCCCATCTTCTCCCATAAAACAACATCAGTACCTCTGCTGCATATACCATATAAAAGAAAAAGCCCTCCTTGACTTATAAAATCTGGAATGAACATTTTCAAAGTTTTAAAGAATACCTCTAGCTTTACTCATAAACACTTAAATTGGGATAATTTCCATTAAAAAAAATGTAATCAGATATTATGGCAAAATTAATGACATAATAATTTGACTTTTCACCTGTCCTGAGAAATCTAACTGAGCTTCATGACTACTGCAAGTCAAAATAACCTTTGAACCTTTGACACTATTGCAGTGATACAAACACTACTAGCAAGCAACAACAGTACTACATCAATGACAATGAAATGAACTTGGATATTTTGGATAGATCATCTACCTCTGGGAGGATTCAGAAGCTGGATTCATTGGATCATCTTGGAGATGAACCTGAGCATTTGGGTAAAACAGACTAGTAAATCAAATGAATTCAAAATCCTTACCTCAAAATCAACATTCTATAAAAAATCAAAATCGAGAAGACATTTCAATAAAATGAAGAAGACATACTTGAAATGATTTACAAAAGTATCTTCAGGGGCTGTATCATCTGCACTTCATTAATTTTTGCTTTTTCTTAAAACATCTAAATTCTATTCTTTGGAAACAATGAATAAATGTTCAACAGATTAAAAATAAAAGGATTCAATGATGAATTAAATTTAACAACAATAGCTGTCGAATAATATTATATACAAAATCAAATTATATGACATCCATTTTTACCACTGAGTGTAGCCAATGAATTGGTACAAGGAAAACTGAAGAGTAAATGGTTGGGATGGCATTCTCTTGTGTATTTTCACCTAAAGTTCTCTCCCATAGAACTTATTTATTCCATACTTCAGGGGGTAGTATTCTGGACTGAAGTGTAAGCTGGAAAGCACAGAATGTCAAACCAGTAAACCTTTACAAATGTAATTCATTATCTTAAAACTGCAGGTGTATCCAAATGAAAGGAAAGGAATTTAACGGTATCTACTAGTAAAGTTACAATCTCTGACGTTGCATCATCTCTTACGATGATTTTCATCACTTTCATTAAAGACCATCGATGGTGCTGTGCAAAAGTTCAGGAAAACATCACTTACATCAAAATATTGCTAATAAAGTGCACATACCACCTGTCATGCAAACTAAAATGAAGGCATTCCCTGCATAATGACAGATCATTTCTTGAAATTCCAATATGATTCAATTTATAAAATAGTGAACCAATTCATTTTCCAGAAGAATAAAATTTGTTAAAATGGAAATTCAAACCTCTAAACCCCTTACATTTTTGTCCTGGCATTGAGTTGACTTTCAGGTATAAAAAAATTATTGTTTTGCACCATCATTCTACTGATTTAGCAGTAAAGTAACAGTAGTACAGTAAAAGTAAAACATTGAAAAGAGTAAAATAGAAATCTATGTCAAGCAGTAGGTGTGAAAACAGTGGATGGGAAGGAGGTAGGAGAAGGGGAGGAGGGAGTTCAATGAGAGCAGTGGTGAGCATTGTAAGAGTGTGTCTGTATCTTACTTTCTGCTGTTGGTAAAGTATGTTGAAAGCCTGGAAGTCTCGTACCTAAGCAGACTTTGTGTGTGCTTACATGCTTCCCTAGCATGGTTACTGTTTTGTTTCAGTTATAAATTAGCTGTACTGTGGTAATAAAAAAACATACAAGAAGCATGAGTAAAATTCATATCACTGTATTTTGACAAGTCAATATACAGAAGGAGTATGGGATGGGCACATAGCAAAACAAATTTGAAGACAGTTCCATGTCTGTTCTGTTTCAGCTGTGCATATGCAGATCATTCTGTGATGTCTAATTCAGAAATATTTATGAATTTTTAATATCTCAAACACAGCAACAGTCATGAGGACAGGAGAAAACAATGTTGAGTATTAGTGATAGCAGAGGTGCAAAGAAAAGCCATACATCAGCTACTTTTAATTAAAACTGGAAATGTTTGGGCAATTTCAAAAGTGAAAAAGTTACCCAAATTTCAAAAGTGTTATGACTTGCTATACCCTCTGTGGGAAAAAGTATTTGCCTTGAAATACAAAATAAAAGCCACTGCTCACGCTTCTACTTCTTTAATTAATAAGAAAGTGACTCACCACAAAGCTGATGTACTGAAAACATGGAAAAATTATTAAGTGTGTGGATCATGGACCTGATTCATTGTAAGGTGCAGATAAACACTATGACTTTTCTGGTCAGTGTTGAACATATCACAGCTATCTTACTTTTGTGCCTTAAGTTTTAATTGTTAAGAGTCAACAAAACATTAACAAATTCATCTGAATGTATATAAACCCTAGCCCTTAACCAGCTCTTTGTCTTTTGATAACACTCAGAGGACTGCTCTTTTCATCACATGATTTACACCCTCCTGCCTCTGATTAAAATTCCAAATGATGTTTGCTTCCAATACTTACCCAGAAATGTCACTTGCAGCCTTCCGCAACAGCTGGTAAAATCATGCACCTCAGTCAACCAGAACATGTCAAAGAGGGTACATGTACTAGATATGATAGTGATGCTAGATGTACTGTACATACTCAATAATGAAGTTGGTTTCAAAATAAAATAAACTTCCTGTGGTAGAAGCGTTTATATTTTTGGTCCAAAGAAAGTACTTTGTTCATTTCATTTACCCATGAAACTAAAGTTCTGTCTAGGTAAAGAAACAAGTAAACTCATAAAAAACACCTTTTTCTTTTTCAACACTGCAGGCTCCAATATTGAACAAAAGTCCAAATCAAGGCCAGGTCTTAACTGAAGCATAAAGAAGTTAATGAAAGGGAAAATTAAGAGACAAGAAAAAGTATTTACAGATTTTTGAGAAAGTGATATACCTGTATTTAAAAAGTGCCAGGTCATAGTTATGGAGAAAGACATGATAGATTTCAGTGTTCCAAAGATTTGAAGTGTAAAGAAAGAAATAGTTATCAAACCGGCTCATCCTTGAGCTTCCAATGGCACCAAGTAATCATGTAACATGAAAAAAAATAAGAGCGAAATCACGACCAAAAAATCACAGACAGTGTAATGTGAATGTAATAAGAATGAAATTAAACTAGTGAAAAATCTGTTATTGTATTCTTACAAAGATGAGCATCCATGCTATCAACATATGCCCTCCATCCACAGAACACCCTCCCACACCAACAAGGAGGGTTGTATACTCATGTTTTGTGTATTGACTCTAACAGCGTAATATTCAAATATTTTATAAGGAAAAAAGTTTTCAAATATATTTTTTCTTATCATTTGGAGTGTACACACACATGGGAATGAACAGGGAAAAGAATACCACTGTTTAAGGCTCAAATGTTAGGCATGGTCTGTAAAGTATATTACGTATGTGTGTAAAGATTCACCAAGACTAAGCTTGGAATGGGCTTTTATTAATGACAGCCCATTCTTGGGTGTGCCATTACTGGTAGAGGTTGGGTGTTTGCGCTTGGGGTGCCATTACTGGCACAGAGCAGCCCCTGTGTAACTGTAGTGTAGTGTGCTCTTTTAGGTGGATGTGTGTGTTACATAAAATGTTTCAATTTCTATTATGATACATGAAAAAATATAAAATGATAAATTAACATTCAAAAGTAAAGGTTGAACCTCTGTAATCCAACAACCTTAAGACCTGACCACTGCTGGACCTCAGAAAATGATGGAAAACAGACACTGACTCCTAAGGGAACCCCTATGTAAACATGCCCAACCCCTAATCTTGCCAGATCATTCCACATACATCTTGCTGTATTATCAAAGGTAGAACAAAGCTTAAAACTTGAAATAATACAACCAAAAATGCTTCCAAACAAGGTTCTGCTTTGGGGTGCCAAACAATCATATAAAATCAATAACATTTTACACTTTGGATTGAAGCCAACAGAGTTAAGTCACGCCCACACTATCAGGCAATTTCTGGCGGGCTGTTCCCAGACCAGCCAAAGTCTGTTGGCGGCTGGCCATGCCTGTGTTGCTGTCCACACTGCTGAGGTGGGTGGGAAGTCAAGTAATACAGTAGCCAGTAGGTGGTTTGCAGCCCATGAGTGCAAAAAAAAAAAAAAAAAAAAAAAAAAAAAAAAAAAAAAAAAAAAAAAAAAGTGCTGTGTAGCATACTGATTGCTGTGTACATAAAAAAAAAAAAAGAAAAGTGCAGAAAACTATGTGGTGTAAAAAGTAGTAACTTTTTTGTGACTGGCAGTGCCATTGCTCCAGACCTGACGTCAAACCACCAGACAGTCTGATTTCTCTCAACTATGGGCAAGGGCAATCTGCTGATTTGCCCATCAAAGTTGCCACAAAGCATCTGATGACGGACTTAACACTCGTGCCCGCAGGGCACTGCTCGATAGTGTGGATGCTCCTTTACAGTGTGCTCTAGCTTCATGCACGAAGTAATTTCCAAACCATTCAAGAAAAAGTTTAGCTGTCATCCACCCTTTTTCATTACCACAGTAGACAAGAGGAAGAACTTTCATTCTTTTAAAGGCCCTTGAGTGAACACTCGAACCAATTACCATCAGCTTGGTCTCAAGTGTTCCTGCAGCATCGCTACAGCCAAGACCTGTTACCCTATCTTTGGAATCTTTACACCCAGATGAAGACTCCTCAATTCTTGGGCAAGGGTTTTTCGTGGCATATGACACCAATACAAGGCAGGTTTGCCAGCATTATACACTTATTAGATCTAGGGCTAAGTTTTCCACTGCCACTAACTGTACAAATTCATCCACAAATTTTGTTGCAACTAAGCATCTCCCCAGAAGTGCTTACACCTTCATTATATCAGAGTTTAAACCACTTTATAATTACACTGTATAATTCTGTACTCCTGGCACCTTTCAAAGTTTTCCAAAACTTTTAAACTTTTCTGGCCCTCATATTCAGCAAAAAACTTAAAAATCTGCTCCTTTTGTTTCTTTAAGTCATGCACAGTTGACGATCCAATTTCATAGTACTCACAAAAAGTCTTTACAGAAGTTCCTTTATCTAATTTTCTAAGTAACAAAATAAACATCAACTTTTCAAGCAACGATAATGTTTTATGCTCACGCTTATTAGCACTAGCACCATCTTCTGCATCTCTTGGTCTCTTGGATGACATCCTGAAGGGCTAAAATACAGCTAAGTAGAAAAAATTAACAGGACTGTTAATTAGCTCAGCTGCAGTGTAAACAGATTTTGGCGCCTTATCGCTGCTAACTTGCTAACAGGCCACCAGGGGGTGGCAGATCCACAAACTATGGCAGCAGATTCAAAACATGGTGGAGCATGGGAATTGCCGGACCTCAGAGCGTCGGATTAGAGAGGTATAACTGTAATACAATATACACAAAAGGTTATAATATGATTTTTGTGTTGGCGTAGTCTGCAGCTGAATGTTGGGCAGAAAAGGATGTGGATGACAAATTTAACAACTCTTGATATGACATGGGGACATGAAGATGGTGTTTCTTTCTTCCTAATATGCTTGTTTTCAGGCTGTACTGGCATGTCAAAGACAGGCACAACGTTGGTGGTAAATAACTTGAATATATTTTGAAATATTACACCTTTCATGCATGGAGGATTTGATTCTTTCTTTATTTCAAACTTAGTTTCACACTCTAATCTCATTTCACACACAAGCAGCAGTGATTTTGAACAACATGCTTATAATGAGAAATTTTACACTCAAATACAAATGAGTGTGAGGACAGCAAATGGCTGCCATGTTGGGGAAGGACATTGGAAATATTTTTTCTGAGGAAATATTCTACATTTTAATCTCTCATCTGTTACCAAAGCCCTCCATCATCCCATCTGTCTCCTGATGATACCTTGCCGGCGAGGGGGGTGGTGATGCTATTTCCCTTGGGGCGGGGTGGTATCAGGAGTGGATGGGGGCGAGCAAGTGTGAATATGTACACGTGTATATGTGTATATGCATGTGTATGTGTATGTATGTATATATGTATATGTTGCTATGTATATGTATATGTAATGTGCATGTATGTATATATTTGTGTATGTGGGAGGATGGGTCTTTCTTCATCTGTTTCCTGGCACTACCTTGCTGACGTGGGAAACAGCGATCAAGTATAATATATAAATAAATATGTATGTATATGCAGGAAGGTGAAAGGCATGCACAAAATAGAGTGAAATGGAACGATGTGGTATACTGGGGTCGATATGCTATCACTGTCAATGGACTGAACCAGGGCATGTGAAACATCTGAAGTAAACCATGGAAAGGTCTGTGGGGCCTGGATGTAGATAAGGAGTTGTAGTTTCGGTGCATTACACATGGCAGCTAGAGACTGAGTGTGAACAAATGTGGCCTTTTCGTCTGTTTCCTGGCACTGCCTCACTGATGCAGGGGGTGGTGATGCTATTTCCTGTGGGGCGGAATGGCCTCGGGAGTGGATGGAGGCAAGCAAGTATGAATATGTACATGTGTATATGCATGTGTATATATATGTATGTATATATGTATATGTTGGTATGTATATTTATTTTTTGTGCATATATGTGCATGTATGTATGTATTTGTGTATGTGAGTGAATGGATCTTTCTTGGTCTGTTTCCTGGCACTACCTCACTAATGCAGGAAACAGCGATCAAGTATGATAAATATAAATAGATATATTGCAGGTCACAGTGGCGCACATGATCTAGTATATGCTGATAACCACGTCTTTCCTTTTCCTCATAGTCATCAGCTGTTGATAGAAGCCATATTACCATCCTTGTTCTACATCATGAAGAGTCTCAGTAACCTGTTTAGTGTGATGCCACTGCACCTAGACCATCTCAAGACTCGGTAAGTTCATATTTACCTTGTATGAGATTGTTGTATCCCATCATTAATGCCATTCAAACTGTTTGATTTTGATTTGATTCATAGTCTTTCTAAGTACTCAGACTATGGAAACAACCTTTTCTATAATAGGGTTGAGGACCTGTGGAATAGCACCTATCCAGGTGCAGATTTAAGTGACCACCATACTTCATGGTTCAACATCACAGCTGAGGAGCTACTCCTAAACTAACCATTGCATTTTATTCAGCCTCCTCAGTACAAAACCAGCTAACAAGACTCCCATCCCACCACCTTCAACAGCCAGCCTATTCAGACATTACCTTTCATACAATAGCACTGCACATAAGGACCATCTGGAGCTCACTTCACGAATTCTCCTCTAACCACTTACCATTCTGATAGCATTTCATGTAACCTACCCTCCTGACAGCCACTAGTAAAACATGCACAAACTAAAGGAAAGCAGATCGGACAGCGTTCACTACATAGAATTCATGCTCCAGAACTTTATCTTAGATAATTTCCTGTTCCTAGCCCATGACATCCCACATTTTATCAACATTGTTAACTAATCTAGCAAAATATACTTACTACAAAGACACAGAAACCAATATAATCCAGACTTCCCCCCCCACAAGTTGCAGACTTCGTAGAGACTCCGGAACAAATCCATCCTTAAAACATCATTATCAATCTAGTTGCTGAAAAGCAAAAAGTAAGCTGGTACTTCTTCCTTTATGATGTGAATCACAAAACCAACCACAGCAGACTTGTGAACAATAACAGAAAGCCACAGCACCCTGGCCTTGACACATGAAGCACTTCAGTCCAGCAGCAGCTCTTCTCCTAAAGGTATATCACAAAGGTTTCACTTCCAAAGTCCTCAAATTCTGCAATTTCCTTTTATTAGCTCTCTTTCCATCATCTGCATACCCCAGAGCCCCAATATAAAAATCCTTTCTTGACTGCCACCATTTGCAACAGCACAACCTGTGTGGAAGCTCTACTTGAAGATAAAGATTTCATTTACTTATAGTTGAAATACTTGTAGTAGATTGAAATAGAGAATACGTCTAACTCTAATGAACACAGGCAAACAAAATCTCGAAGGGAAGTGATCATACTTGGTACAGAAAAAAGAAAGAAATATACTGACAGGAATGATTGTTATATATGAAATTAAGGAGGATCAGTTTATTATGGAAAAGGAAATAATTAGTAAGGTATTTATATCAAACATAAGGCTAAAACTGGAATATGCTTCTCAGGTTTGGTTACTGCAGATGCCAGAGGGCTCATAGAGAACATCCAGGGGAGAGCAACAAAGATGGTACCAGAATTAAGAGAGCTATGTTACAATGAAAGGCTGGAGGCTTTAGATTTACCTACCTTGGAAGAGAAAACAGAGAGGGATGACCTGATCAAAACCTTAAAGTTTCTGAAAAAGATCAACGAAGTGGACAGTTGACAGTTTCTTTGGGAGATATAGGGATAGATCGACCAAAGGACATAACATGAAATTAAGAAACCTGTTAATAAGTTTGTAGAGAAATACTTTTATAGTAAAGAGAGGTTGTTGAATGGAACAGGTTGATTGAGGATATGCTTAATGTAGAAGGCATGCATAAATTTAAGAGGGTGTATGATAGTAGAGTGTTCAAGAGATGGGGCCCCACGAGTGTAAAACTCCCTCCCCGTACATACAAATAGATGATTAAAGGCGTGAATTCAGCTCACCCTCCAGTCACCTTGAATGGACAATTACTCCCATTAAACAAAACACCATCCATTCTAGGAATCAAATATGACACGCTTTAGTGCTGGTTCAGAAAAGACCTTGGTGGATTGTATGCTGAAATTTAGGAATTTAGAGGATCTGTATTCTAGCAGGTTTATCGTATATTATATGAGTAAGGAGAGAAAGTAAAGTGTGAAGAGTCCCCTGAATGATGTATTATTTGGATTTAAGTGAGACTGTGCCATTTCTTGGGGGTTTGGTAAAAGTTAGGGTTGGAAAACCTCGGATTCAGTTCAGATGCTGGGAGTGTTTCCAATCTCAGTATATCAAAATATTTTAAAGTATTTTACATTTAAAGGATATTCATTCATTAAATAGTATGGATGACTGACATGGGAAGAACGGGCAAATGTGTTCAAAAATTAGCATAGAGAAGTGCACTTATGATATAAGATGGATGGTATATTTTTAACAACCAAAAGGCAACACAAGCAACTTAAAATTCAAAATTTTCCTTGGAAAGATGCAGATATTGTTAGGGCCGGATTTAGACCTTGGGGATCCTGGGGCACTTCAGGTTCAGTGGGCTCCTCGTACACAGAAATTAGAATACACAGCAAATCAGCCACTTTACACATCAAAGTCAGTTTATTGCATGTAATTAGAGCTGACAAGTTATACATACGTAGAAAGGTACATACATACATAGAAACACTACAATAGCTACAAAAGGTCTTTCTACACTTGGCATCTGTTTCCACCATTTCAACAAATCTTTTATCTTCTTCAGCTTTAAACAAGGTCGCTTAACCTTTGCTTGACCGTAATTATGTCTTAGGAACATCCTGCTTTGATGGAACAGTTAGCCAAAGTTCAGTTGAGATTGTGGCTCAATCAAATGATTTTTTTATTATTTTTTTGTGTAGAGGGGGGGGGGGCACGCAGGGCAATGGCACCTTTTGCCCCTTATAAATCTGGCACTGGATATTGTGAAGTACCAGGATATGGCAGTTTTACTAGGTTAAAAACAAGAAGAAAACATGAAGAAGTGGTCAGACACGGAACACCAGGGTCAGTAGTTTGTAGAAGTTGTTTGAAATAATAAAGAAACAGGACCAGAAGCCAACGTAAGTGATTAGACATGGAACATCAGAGGTTGTTAGTTTAGAGAAGCTGTTGAAATAATAAAGAAACAGGACCAAAAGCCAACACAAGTGGTCAGACATGGAACACCAGACCAGAGGTCCGTAGTTTAGAGAAGCTGTTTGAAATAATAAAGTGTCAGGACCAATACTCAACACAAATGGTCAGACATAGAACACTGGAGGTCATTAGTTTACAGAAAGTCTTTTGAAATGATAAAGAAATGGATCTAGGAGTGAACACAAATAAAGGTGGAATTATGGAAGGCAAGGAAAGATGTCATGAGATACGAGAACTTGTCTCGGAAACATAGTCTTTGGATGTGAACAAAATTCATGTTAATGGAGCGGATTCAAGAGGTACATAATCAGAGGAAAAAAGGTGAATTTATTTTAAAAAAATGAAGCCTGATGGGTCTTTTCAAGATGTCCTAAAGGCTGTTCAGGTAATGGAAAGAACAAAATCACATACAGAAACTATTGGCAATAATGGGGAGGGAGGTGCAGTTTTGGCACTGTATCAACAGACAAAGAGCTTAAAAGATGATGTAGTGGAACATAGACCTAAGGCCTGACTAACAGAGGTAGACTGGGAATTAAACAAAGTTGTGGAAAATGTTAAGCAAACAGGACCAATGCTTGTTAGCAAAAAGGGAGATTTTAGGAAAAGTTAGACACACACAGGTTGACATTGCCATGTTAAAGAATCTATAGCTAAGTGGGTGGCACCAAAATTAGAAAGATTAGTAAAGCAGGAGGTTGAAAAATGCTAATCATTAATTAATTTTTGGATTGGATGGTCATATAGTACACCAGATAGGAAGTAAAAGGGAAAGAAAGAAGAAATGCTTATTGAAAGACTACTGTGAGCTGTAAAATTACCAGATGGAATTTCAGTGATAAAAGAAAGAAGAATTGATTGGTGGTTATAATCAAGATGTTAATGGAGGACCAACTATGGTTACATTTGACTTGGTATTTAGGCAAAGAAACATGAAAACAAGGTGGAATTCAGTGAGGTATTCAGCAAATGTGATAGGTCAAATGAAGAGATGGAGAAAAAGCCACTATAGTCAGAAGACAAAAAACTGGAGATGCCAAGTGAGGTAGGAGGATGGAACAGCCCATACAGCACCACAGAGAGGGAAGGATTGGTAGGAGATGGTGAAGTCAGACTGACAGTAATGTACACAAATGCTGATAGATGATTACTTAATGGGAAAGAATTGGAATTCTAGGATTATATGAAGGATAGTGCACCCAGTGTTGTTGGAGTGATGGGAAAAAAGGTTACTAAAGAAATAAAATCCCCTCTGTTATGCCCAGAACTGACATGATAATGAGTAGGGAAAGAGGAGGCAAAGGATGGGGAAAGATAGCCCTCCTCAGAAAAGATAGCCGTTAAGTTTCAAGAAACAGAGTGAGTGGCCTATTCAGACTGTACATAATATGAAGAGTAACTGTTTGGAAGTCATGCATAGTAGTGTTATTATATAATCCTCAAAAAACTTCAATGATCCAGAGCAAATGTACAATGATAACAGTGAAGGAAGAATCATAGTGGTACATGAAGTAGTAAGACAATCAATTTATATAGGTGTTAAAGTATCAGTAATACTGATCAGCAAATTTTGACTTATTTTGTGCTTTGGAGATGAAATGTGTTTCCATTTATGGATTTAGGGACAGTGAACAAGGAGGTGACTGAAAATGCTTGATTCTCCACAGTTTCAAAGAAAAATTCACTATTATACATCTTATTTGTATTACACAATATATTGGTGACACCGGGAATGAGTCACTGGTTTACCTCAGTTAAACACAACGTCTCTTCGCCTTTGCTTTTATACAAGTCCTGGAGCATCTCTTGTTACTGGCCAGCAATAGTTCACTAGCATCGCTGAACTCCATATGCTTTGGTTCTGTTTCTATATCGCCAAGATGTCTTGATGGAAACATTCACATTGCTCAACACTTACTGCACTGCAGTTAACAAGAAAATATCCAGGTGAGAGAGGAATAATGCATTTTTAGACATATTGCAGCCAGAAAAAGATCCAAATGAGAGAGGAGAAAATGTATTTTTAAAGACATATTGCAGCCCATTTTCTGATAGGATTACAGAAAGTTTTCCACAAGTTCCGTGTAGTTGTCAGCCTTGATATATCATGGAAAGTTGTTTGCTATCAGCCAGAAAGCACTCCATGTAATCTTCTCATCATCATTGAGAATGCAGTCAAACTGCTCATCTCTGAAGAGCTTCTGAATCTGTGGATTTTTTACTTCACGGAGACTTGGGGGTTTTTCACTGAGGTACCTCAACACTGGCCCATTTTTATCCATAACCTTAACAAAGTTCATAAGGCCAAGTTTAATGTGCAGAGGCAGTAGCAAAATCCTGCTTGGTAAAATTTTACCAGCTGTAAATGCTGTACATTCTTTATTCCTGGTTGCAGTGATTGTTGGGAAGCCTAGTCTATCTTGTTGTCATGGGAAGTCTTTGTTTGACTGTCTCATTCACACATCTCATTCACACAGGAAACAGCTAAACTTCATGTAACCCTGTTGCACTTCAGGCAAGATAACAACAACCTGCAAAGTACCAAAAAGCTGCTATTGGTATTTCTTGTAGTATAGGCAGTTCAAAAGATGCTTCATGTTGTTATATAATTCCTTCATATGGACTGCATGACCAACTGGAAATGATGGCAACATTTTGCCATCATGCAACAGAACAGCTTTAGACCCAATTTTGCCAAGTTTATGAACAGTCTCCGCTCCTCATGTTTATGATTGATATTGAGTGGCGCCATCAGACCATCAGCATTGTTGCAGGCGACGAGGTTACCTTCCAACTTAAGGAACGGAGCAAAATCATTTTTGGCAGGCACACAACTCAGTCACTTACATGTTCATCAAAGATATTCCACTTTTGCAGTCTAGATCCCAACAGCTTTGCCTTACTCTTCAACAGGTCCAAATCTCTGACAAGGCCGCTTAGTTTACTTTGCCTGATTTTCTGTGGTTCAACAAATGTCATGAGTGCAAAATCAAGATCTCATGATGTTGATGGCTCTCATGTTTCACAAATTTCATCATCCTATTCATCCTTCAGTTCTAGGGAAAATGTGTCTGGGAGTTTCCAGAATAGGAAGTCCTACACCATGGGGTACCGGGCACATAACAGATGTTATACTCAGATAGCTTAAGGTCCACTTTATCTTGTTGGAAATACTTTGCTGGACTGGAGGCACCATGCAGAAGTAACAGTCTCTGAAGTGATCTGTTGGCTCCCTCCACACCATGGGCATGGTAAAAGACATTGATTGCCTTTTGCAATTCAACCAGCTGTGGAGGTTTGTTGCACAAGCTTTGCATCATATGTTTAGGAACCACCTCTTGTCCTGGTCTCCAACCCTACTATCAGAATAAAGATTGTAGGCTTTCCTGATGAGCAGGGTTATGGCATGCTTCTGTTATGCAAAAGTCATCACCCCACTAGCATAACAAAAGTTATCTGCACTGTCCACGCACTTACAAGGCATCCTTGTTGACATTTGGCAAAGGAATCACTCAGCAGTCAGTCATACATGGCCCTACACACAACCAAAACAGTACATTACAGCAAAGTGACAGAAAACCAGCACACATTGCAGCAAGAGGCAACAAATATTGTATTGACACAAGCAACACTAATGGTTCTGATGGCATCCATCCCCTTAAGCAAGGCTTATGGTCCTGATAACATCCATCCTCATGTTCTAAAAAAGTGTGTCTCTGAACTTGCACCTATGCTCGCTTGTCTGATCTGTTTCTGTTTAAAAACCAGAACTTTTCCTTCTTCCTGGAAGCGTGTATTAAAACAACCCATTTCTAAGAAGAGATACCATTCTAACCCCTCAAACTATCATTCTGTTGCTTTGACATCTACCATTTCCAAAGTCTTGAGTCCCTCCTCAACTCCCACATCCTTAGACATTTTAAATCTCACCTTCTTTTCTTCGATCACCAGTATGGCTTCTGTAAGGCAAGATCCACTGGTGATATTTTCTCCTATCTTACTAATGTCTGGTCAAAATTCCAGAAGGATTTTGGGGAATCCTATGTGGTTGCCCTTAACATATCCAAAGCTTTTGACAGGTTGTGGCACTGGAGTCTCATCTCTAAGCTCTCCTCTTTTGGCTTTCCTTCCTCACTTTGCTTTCTCTCTGGCCTATTAGTCTCCGTGGTCATTGATGAATCAGCCTCCCCCACTTTCTCCATAAGCAGTGGTGTTCTTCAAGGCTTTGTTTTGTATCCTACATTTTTTCTCCTTTTCATTAATGATTTCCTCTCTCCCACAAATAACCAAATGAGTTCATACACTGACTGCTCAACACTGCATTTCTCTACAGCCTTCAATTCTGCTCTTTTTCTCACACTCAATCAGCATCATGTCTCAACGTAACTTCCTCAGTAAACCCAGACTTGGACAGGATATCTTGGGGTAGGAAAGCAAAATCTTGTTAAGTTTAATGCCTCAAAGACCCAGTTTCTACCTATCTCTATGTCAAAAACTCCTCACAACATTCCTCTCTCCTTTGATGGTCCTGTAATTCCACCTCTTGACTCACTGAACATACTTGATATTACTCGAACATCCACTCTTTCTTGGCAGCCACGCTCTATAGAAATAGCTAAGTCTGCCTCTTAAGGAACTGGAAGTCCTGTTTAGATGTCAAACTTACCTTTCCTCTGAACAGTTAATCCTTTTATATAAAGGACTGACCTATCCTTGGATAGAGTGCTGCTCTCACATCTGGGTGGCTCTAGCTTTGCATCCTTACTTGACAGGGTTGAGTTGAAAGTGGACTGACTTAAGGCTCTCCAGGCTAACTTCAAAACTTGACCTGCTTGCCCTACGCTGCAAAACTGGTTCATTTTTCCTCTTCTATAGGTATTACTTTGGTTTTTACTCCAAAGAGCTGGCAGCTTGTGTGCCCCCACCACTAGCTAGATAATGCAATACTCAGCAATCTGCTTTGTCACATGATTACTGTGTGGCAATTAGTAACTCAGGGATGAGTCATTTCAATAACTGTTTCTTTCCGTACACCTTGAAGCTTTAGATCTCTCTACCCTCTCATGTCTTTATCATTGGTTATGACCTGACACTTTTGAAAATGGGTTTTTTCACTTCCTCCAAAATTTGTAAATGCTTACCCTTGGGAGTCTCTTATGTAAAGAAAGAAAAATATTATATCTGTAGAAATTGGCTTGCAGTCTGATTACCATATTTAAGCCAGCTGTAACTTGAATACAGACTTTGAGAATTGAAGCAACAGCTGCATGACAAAAGCATATGAATAGAAATGTCAGGGGTATGGAAAAAGATAGGAAATGAGTATGATGTGTGCACTATGCAACTCCTTAGAAGGAAATGATAAGCAGCAGGGACAGTGATGCAAACCTGGGTGCTGATTGCATCATCCACTTCCTGTGCTCAGGTTTGACAGATCTTGCCTCAAAGACACACAATGCAAATCATACATATTAGGACCCATCATTTATCTTCAAAACCAGAGCTTATTAACAATTTTAAGCATCATATTTATGCTTGGAGCAAAATATGTAAAGATTAGCTGTTTTCATTTCCAAAACATTTTGGCTGTTGATCATTAAGTAATGGGGGACTACAATTATAGAGAGATAGACTAAGGGAATTTGGATTATCATGGTAGTGTATACAGGAAAACCTCCTACACTAACATGTCAGTGAGCATACTAGGATGGGAAGGTTTGATACACCATTATTGCTAGATCTTATCTTCACACTTACTAACATGGATACTGAGAAGAAGTGACTGTGCAGTGCTCAAGTTCAAGTACATGGTAAATGAGAATGTTAAAGGAACTGAGATGAGCCAAGACATAAAGAGAAGAAGTATATGATTATGGAACCTATACAAACCTTACCAATTTCTTAGGTAACATAGATTCAGTAGGCAGGAACCAGGGCTCTGTAGTGAGAGATTCTGTGACATTTGCAGTGAAGGAGCAGGAACTTGGGTACCTATTCCCTCAAATACAGAGAGAATGATAAGAAAGAGAAAAGAATGTCTTAATAAAAGTAAAGGAGTTTTGAGATGTGCATTGGCAAAGATATAGATGGCACTCCAGCCAGCAAGTATTTGCAGGGAATAAGCAAGCAAGGAGCAAATATATCAGGATAAGGAAGGAGGAACAATGAAAATTTGAAAAGAATATTCTGAACAAAGCAGGAGAAAATCATAAACTTTTCTATAGATTCATCAGGAGTCAGTTGTCAGTTAAAGAGCAGCTAATCAGGCCAAGGGGTTCAGAGGGAAGAATTGTTGAGGATGATGTAACAATATATGAGGAACTGAGTAACAAGTTCAAGAGTGTTTTCACAGTGGAAAGGGTGATGGAAAGAGGAGGAGTTTTTCGAAAACATTAAGATATCTAGAAAAGACAGAAGCTTAATACTGTAGTTAAAGGTCTTTATGAAATTTCACCATGTGTCCTGAAAATGTGTACAGATATGCTAGATAAACCTCCTGAAATTCTATTCAAAATGTCACTGGACAGAGGCAGGGAGTCAATGGAATGGAAAAGGATGAACGTCATACCTATCTGTGAGAAAGGAGACTGGAAAGAGGCACTGAACTATAGACTGTTCTTACTGATGAGTGTTTTCTGTAAGGTACTAGAAAAGAAATTTGAAAAGAAACTGGATACCTTCAACAGAGGATAAATTATGTTAGTGAGAAACAGCATGGTTCTAAGAAAAGGGTGTCAAGTATAACAAACTTCTCAGATATCCACAAGAGAATAAACTTTTTCTTAGACAAAGGGATGGTTGGGTAGATTATATATATCAGCGCTGCCAGAAAGCTTTTGGCTCTTTACTGCATGGGAGGCTGATTAAAAAGCTGGTCACCAGGTAGGAATAAGGGGGAACTCCTCTAATGGATAGATTATCTCACTGAAAGGGAACAGAGGATGCATATCAGAGGAGCCTTCCCCAAAATGGTCGATTTGGCATGTGAAGTGCCACAGGGCTCTGTTTTGGAATCATTACTCTTCTTGATTTTTGTAAATGACTTGCATAAATATATGGAATCCTACCTGAATATGTTTGCAGATAATGCAAAAGTCAAGATGGAAGTAATACGTGAGTAAGATTGCAGCATCTTACATAGGGACCTGAACAGACTGCAAAGTTGGTCTAATACGTGGATGATGAAAGTGAACCACCAGATGAAATATAGATTAATGAAGATAGGACAAAGTGAAGGGAGGCCTATATATGATTAATGTCTAGCAAGAAATAGGCTTCAGGATTCTATGTTTTAAAGGGACTTGAGAGTCGACATCTTCCCTAACCTATCACCAGAGAGAATAAGGAAGGAGACAAACTGTCTTCTGGCAAATATCAGACTTGCTTTCAAGTACATGGATAAGGATATATTTAGCAAGCTGTTCATATCCTACATAAGGCCAAAATAAGATTATGCTTCATAAGTTTGAACATTGCGTCTAAAGAGGAACAAAAAGCTAATAGGTGAAGGTCCAGAGGAGGACAACAAAGATGGTACCAGAATTAAGAGAGCTAAGTTACAGGGAAAGACTAGAGGCTTTAAATTTGCCCACCTTGTAAGAGAAGAGTGAGGAGTGATCTGCTCACAGCCTTTAAATTTTCTAAACAGATCGATGATGTGGACAGTGAAAAGTTTTTCCAGAGATGTAGGGATGGAGCAGCCAGTGGGCATAGCAGGAATTAAGCAAGAACTTGTTAAAAAAGATTTAAAGAAGTGTTTTTATAGTATAAGAGTGTTGGATGAATGGACTACAATAACTGAGGATATAGTTAGTGCAGACAGCATACATAGGTTGAAGAAATTGAATGACAATAGAGAATGCTGAAGAGATGGGGACTCATACAGTACAGATAGGTATTTACATTTGATGTTCACACCCCACACTAATAACATCAACTCAGAAGTAACACAAACACTAAAATGCCCTCAGAACACTGACTGGCATCAGAATTCAGTGAAAAAAAAAAATTCTCAACATCTACAAAAAGTTTATCCAGTCTACTTTAAGATATGCTTCATCTGCCTATAACAAAGCTTCAAACCACACAAAATAATGCACTCAGAACAGTCACTGACTGTATGTCACCACAAACACTCAGCCTCTACAAAAAAAAAAAAAAAAAAAAAAAAAAAAAACTCCCAGTACAATCCCAATACACCTCAACCATTAGACCTCTCCCTCACAAACCACTTCATAGCTAACCACCAGTCCCAAAGTAGAAATAAGAAGCTTACCCCTCCTCATCTTTCAGTAACCTCTGCTCACAGATCCCCCGGCCCCAAACAAATATAACATTGACAAAATATACACACAATGAAATAACCCAACAAGCGCTAAATAATCGCCCTTTCATTTTGATCATAAACTCCAACCTACCAGTCATACAGCTATCAGAAACCACAATCCCCAGACAAACATGAGTCACACTTTCCTGCCTATGCTCTGGAGACCACTATTCCTACAGCACCATTTCAGCACATCCTGAAACCCCTTATACAACTACCTTGACGAAGACACCGAGCACTTACTACTTAAATCCCATATTTACTCTCTGCATAAAGACACACCAAATCTCTTTACTTTATGACCTATGGTCCTGATGGGTGGATGTGGCCAACTTCCAGATCACTGTAGAAGTCTCATAAAGATAGAAGGCACTCCTGGAGCATGAAGTAAGGGAACATATAAATGTTGATTTTGATTTACCTCAGGTCCAGTTTCCATGAAAGAACCTTAGTGTTACCTAGGACCATTCTAAAGGCTCCTGCAGCCCAGTGTTATGGTCCTTCCAGTAACAGGGAAATATAGACTCCTTTGAAGTGAGAAGTTCTTTGGTGAGACTGAACTGGCAGTGATATAACCTCACTAAAGGTGATTTTTTAATTACTTTGTAACATACTGGGACCTCAACAGGCAGTCTTGTAACACCAGACATCTATATGAAATTATGCTTTAAAAGGCATTTTATGTTACAGTTATCCTAAGTGTTCATATTAGGTTTGGAAAATTTATATGTATCCCAAGATATTGCCATTGACCTTAGCCATAGAGCTGAATCTTTTATCTGGTGAAGATGCAATGGGCTTTTGTTAAGATTTTCAAGATGATGCATTTAGAATATTCTCAAAATACCCTCATCAGAAATTACAAAATATATTTGGAAGGAAAATGACAATTTAGGTAAACTATAAAAGCATTATGAGTGACATTAGATAACCTTCATAAATAGGCAAGAGATGGCAGGTATAATGAAGAGGGGATGTCCTTAGATCTGTAAGGACAGGATGGTTAATTGTGTGACTTGAAAAATTATCATGAAATTAGAAATGTGTAGGATATGTTCAAGTAGAACCTTGATATGAAGAGACTACCTTATGGAACTAGATTGAAAAGCTCATAAGATGGACAAAAAGAATTACAGAAGACTTTAGTTATGATACACAGACAGAGTGAAGGGGTATGTTTGTGTTGAAGGTGTGGGTGTAGAAGAATGTGTGCAAACTGGTCTCCAGGTTATGAAAACTATGACCTCTGTTTTCCAAACATTTTTGTGTGAATGATGATCTGTTAATTTCATATTGTTGGAATTTATAGACAATAATCACCAGCAAGATATATTTCTTATATGGTGAACTTATTTCTTGGTTGTGGGCTTCATCTGGCTGCACCCTCCTTGTACTTCTTGTAATGACAGTTGTAGACTGATCATCCCTGAAAGTAAAACTCATGAATATATGCAGAACTTGTTATTCACAACTGTTTCATGCCATGTTTCCTTATGTGGTTAAATATGTACCTGTAGTGTTGCCTTCCTTCATTAACATAAAAGTTTCATTAACCCCTTTAACTCTCTAGGAGCCGAGCATCACCTGGGTTGTGGCTAATGATGTTGGTCCCACTGGCGTGTATCCCAGGCCTGAACTCAACTTATAACCATTGCTGCCCAACACCTCGGCTCTTGGCATTGCTTGCCCTTCAGGTATCAGTGACTGAAATGTTTTTTATATACTTTAAGAATTAACTTTTATCTGCTTTCTATATTATCACTATGGAAGCTGTAGACTTCTTAATCTCATATGAATCTTGCATTGAGATTAAGTGATTAATTTCTTATGAATAAGTATGGTAGGAAGGAAATGGAGGATGTGGAAACTGTCCCGAAAAGAAGATTGAAATACTAGAAGATAAGAAAGTATTATCAGTGGGTATTGATTACAAGGTGGAGGAACACTCTCAGTGTAGAGACTGGGTGACTGAATGATGGGGAGAAGGTTTCGTGACACTTGTGAATACAGCAGAGAAATTGCCATCATATGGAATTAGTCTACTGCAATTAGATTTTTATATTGAGGTAAGTTGCAGGGAAGGGGTGAGAACTGGCATAAGGAGAGTGACCATAGAGAAAATACACAGTGAAAGACATTATAACCCTGACACCAATGATATGGAATGGTGGGGAGGTATTGGATAGCATTAAAATATCTAGAGAAGACACAAATGAATGTTGCAGGATTTTGACCCATATAAGGCTCATGCTCTTGATGAAGTTCCTCTGTATTTGGTGAGGAATGTGCAAAGACAGAAAGAGTACAAAGGAATTCAAGCAGTAACAGACCACTGGGACCCTTCAAGGCTGCTTGTGATGGTGGAAGATATTAGAAACTTACATTTTAGTGAAAGAAAGGTAGAAAGGCATACAGATTATTGAGAGAGAAAAACATGCAAACTATCAATGTAACTAAGGAGGTGCAACTAATGTTAGTTGTGGACTTAGAGTGAAATATATATCAAGTCTGTTTATAAACATAAATATAGTACTGCTTTCAACTTTTTTTTCAAAATCATTCCATATGTTAACCATCGTGTTGAAGAAAAGTAATTCACCTCATTGGAAGTAAAATGTTTGCCCATGAATTTGCGTCCATTATACTGTGTGAAATCAGATGAGTCAATTCATAAGTAGCATGCTATATTATGATTATCCAAGCCTTTGATGATTTTTGAATAAGTGGATTAAATTACCTCTTAACCTTCTCTCTTCTAAGCTAAATAGATTCATTTCATTGGCTGTCATTGGATTTGTTTCTCAATCCAGGAATCCTTGTGGTAGCTTGATGTTGAACTCTCTCCATTCTGTCTGTCATGTGTTTTCAAGTAGGGTGACCGAAACTGAACACAATATTCAAAATGGGGTTGCACCAGTGAACTGTAAAGAGTAAGGATTATTTCCCCAGACTTAGATTCGAAAGTCCTGCCTATGAATCTAAGAATCTTGTTCATTTTTTTCTACTTCGGTACTCTGCTTACCTGGCTTTAGGTCACCCAAGATTATTATGCCCAAGTCTGTTTACTTATTTACCTTTACCTTTTGCAGCTCAATAGAATTCATTATGTAACTAACCATTTTGTTTTACCCTCCAGTCCATAATATTTTGCACTTATCAGTATTAGAATTCATTTGCCACATATGAGCCCAGTCCATCAATTTGTCTGTGCCAGTTTGAAGCTGCAAATGTTCAGGTTCATTTGTAGATTTATCCTCCAGCTTGGCATTGCAAAATTTGATAACATACAGTGCAACCCATTATCATTATCGTTGATTACATATGAAAAGGAAACCAGTCCTAAGACTGATCCCTGTGGCACACCACACACTACTTTTAAGCATTCAGAGGACTGACCATTAATTACAACTCAGTGTTTACAGGTTGAAATGTTTACAGCTAGTCAACCATTTTATGATCCACCAAAGTACAACCACATCAGTACCATGTGACTTAAATTTTGCTTGTAACCTTAAATGCAGAGCTTTATCAAATGCTTTCCAAAAATCTAGATAGATGATATCAACTGATTTACTTTCATCATACATGTTGATTGTATCATAAAAGAAATCAAGCATATTTACCGGACATGACCAAGTTTGTCAAAATCCAAGTTGAAAATCATTTATTAAGTGGTAGTCCCCTAAGTGGTTTACAGTTTTGTCTCAAACGATGGTTTCCTTAAGATTTCTAACTGCATTGACCTATTACCTTTTTTGAATGTTGGTGTTACATTGGCAAACTTTCATTTTTCTGGGTCATTCCTTGTAGCAAGTGACTTATTGAATAGAACTGTCAAGGGCTTAACTGTCTCATAATTTGCCCCTTTCATTGTCGTCTTATAAAAGTTATCGGTGCCTACTATTTTGTTTACTTTCATTGTCTTTATTGCTGGCAGTATGTCTTCAACTTTTATGTCATTATGTTGCAGAATATTTTCCTTTTTCACCATTGAAACTGGATTCTGGACATGATTTGTGTCTTTAATCATAAAAGTAGATGCAAAAAAGTTTTAAAAAATTTTTGCCATGGCTTACCTGTTTTGAATGAAGTCAGTGTTTTCTGTAATTAATGGACCAATTGACTGAGTATTGACTCACTTGCTTCAAACTTAACTAAAACTCTTCATGGTTTATTTTGCTATTTTGGCAATATATGCTTAATTTTTTTTTTATATTACTCTATCATGTTGGTTATTAGTCTCTCTAATTTACTTAAGAGCTACTTTCTTAGACATCAAGCACTTATTTATTTTATCATTCCATCTCCTTGGCTTCTTTTTTTAGTACCATCTACTATGCATTGACACATATGTTCCCTCTTCTACTCTGAAAGTTTTACTGAAGTTTTACCAAGCTACATTCATGTCATTATCATTGACCACATCATTCCAGGTTTGCCTGTCATGAACAGTGCAAATATCATTAAAATTTTCAATTCTAAAATCTGGTGTTATTTCATGACTGTCATTTTGAACAAAATTACATGTAGCATTGAAAGTCACCTCAAAAGTAGTTAGGTTATCTCTTACTTTATCATTATTAACAAGATTCTCATTTGTAGTTAGAACTAGATCTAATTTATTTATGTTGAGAGTAGGTTTCTCATATAATTGGGTCAGGGCATTATCAACAAATTTAGGTTGAGTAAGCACCTGGAGCTACTGGAAAGGGATTCAAACCTCTCTTTTTTTCTTTTCTTACTTTAGAGGTTGCAGTCACAGACAGAAGTCCGTATAAAAGCCGGGCCATAATTGAAATATAGAGAGGTTAATGAAAGGGAAAAAGAAGAGACCAGGGAAAGTATTTATGAATTTTGGAGGAAGTGAATAACCTGTCTTTTAAAATGTACCAGGTCATAGATATGGGGAAAGACATGAGAGGGTAGAGAGTTCCAAAGCTTCAAGGTAGAGAGAAAGAAAGAGTTATCTAAGTGGCCCACCCTTGAATTGCCAACATCCACACAGTAATTATGTGATGCAGCAGCTTGCCAAGTATTGTGTAGTCTAGCTAGTTGTGGGGGCACCGAAGCAGCTAGGTCTCGGGAGCAAAAACCAAGGTTATATCTATAGATGGGGGAAAGTATACCAACATTGCAGCGTAGGGTAAGCGGGTCAAGTTTTGAAGTTAGCCTGGGAGAGTTTATAAGTCGGACAGCTTTCCACTCAACTCCATCAATTAGGGATGCAGAGTTAGAACCAAACAAGTCGGACAGCTTTCCATTCAACTCCATCAAGTAGGGATGCAGAGTTAGAACCAAACTAGATGTGAGAGCAGTACTCTATACAAGGTCGGATCAATGCTTTGTATAAACAAAACAATTCCTTTTAAGAAAAGAAATTTGACATCTAAACAGGAATCTTAGTTTCTAAGAGGTAAACTTAGCTATTTTCTTAATGGAGTTTTCCAAGATAGAGTGGATATTACAGTAATACCAAGTATATTTATTGAGCCAAAAGGTCGAATTACTTAACCATTGAAGGAGAAAGGAAAGTTGTGAGGAATTTTCTGTGAGAGATAGGCAGAAACTGGGTTTTGGAGGCATTTCACTTAACTAGATTTCATTTACCCCACTGAGATATCTTGTCCAGGTCTGAGTTTATTGAGGAAATTGTGTCAAGATGTGATGCAGATCAAATGAGAGAAGAAGGAGCAGAACTGAAGGATGTAGAGGAACGCAGTGTTGAGTCGTCAGCTTAAGAGTGCATTTGGTTATTTGTAGAAGAAAGGAAATTATTGAGTGAAATGAGAAAAAGTGTAGGAAACGGGACATAACCTTAACGAACACCGCTGTTGATGGAGAAAGGGGGTGAGGCTGATCCATCAACAGCCACAGAGACAGATCGATCAGAGATGAAGATAGATATAAGGGAGCAAAGTGAAGGAGGGAAGCCAGCGAGGAGAGCATAGAGATAAGACCTTGATGCCAATCCTTGTTAAAAGCTTGGGTATTGGATGGGTTATTGATATCTGTGTAGTAAGCCATCACTTCAGTTGTTGTCATGTTACACTCCTCTTACCTAGGTGGCTGTCTTTTATGTTTGCCTCACCCACACTCGGATTGCTGACATTCTGTTCATAAACATACAATCTCTCCTTGTCACACATAACACTTGACAGTACTTAAGTCACACAACTCATTATATGTAACTGTAGATTTTCCTGCGGTGAGCGCTGTATGCTAATCCTGCCTTTTGGCTAGTGGGAGGGAGCAGTAGATAGAAATAATCGGTAAGAACATTAGGTAGGAGCATTAGGTAGGAGGAGCATTTAGGAACATTAGGTGGGAACATAAGGTAGAAGTAGTATTTAGGAACATTAGGTGGAAGTAATAGGTTGGAATATTAGGCAGGAGCGAACATTAGGTAAACACATTAGGTTGAACTAGTCAGTAGAAGCATTAGACAGGAATCTCTGAAAATACTGCAGTAGGGTTGCCCTCTGTCATGGCCTGTTAAAGTTTAGGCATTAAAGGCTAAGAAGCAGTTCTGGAGTTCACCAATTATGGGAGAGACTTTTGCCATGGCCACCCATTGAGAAAGTTCCCAAAGGGAATGGGTGCCAGAGATATAGATAGATAGGACATACTGCTGTGTTATGTCCCTTTTTTTACTACACTTTAGCAGTTTTTGTCTCTAAAGAAACAAAGCTCTGGCAGATGATTGGACTTTTAACATTGAGAGTAAATGCAAGAGTCTTGGAGAGATGGACAAGTATGCAGACTGTGGGGGGATGAAAGGGCCTAGGAAGTTAGTCAGTTGTTGTTTGCTAATGGTACAGTGCAAGTTTATACTGACCAACACCTTGTCAAGTTTCCTGCATGGCTTCTACTTGGTCTGATATATCATTGCCTTTCCTAATACTATTTATTTATTTATATATTTATTATACTTGATCGCTGTTTCCCACATCAGCGAGGTAGCGCCAGGAAACAGACGAAGAAAAACCCATCCCCC
>JAYMFT010052591.1:0-15192 GCA_038088735.1 Panulirus argus
TCTCTCTCTCTCTCTCTCTCTCTCTCTCTCTCTCTCTCTCTCTCTCTCTCCCTCTCTCTCTCTCTCTCTCATGGAAATTATAGCTGTTCAGCAGGGAGAGTGACGAAAAGTGGAACAAACGTCAAAGATCTAGGGGTCATCACAAATGAGAAACTAGAATTTAAAGAGCACATTGAGAAGATAGCACCACAAAGCCAAAAGTGATTTGGTAGCAGGAGTACAACTTATGCTACAAGAGACAGATATGAACAAGGAAATTACAGAGAATTCACAAGGTTTACACGAGCAAAATCGAAGGGAGGGAACGTACGATCTGCCGTGTGAGGCTGAAAGAACTTAAGCGTTGCAGTCTAGAAAGAAGAGAAAGGTGCGTGATGATATACGCATGGCTACGAATCGGAGGAACGAAGGACCGTATGACGTACTTACAAGTAAGCGTCATAGCAAAGCAGGAATAGTTGAGAATTGCAGAAAGTCTGTCGAATACACCGAAAAAGATATGATAAAAAATATACAGAACTCTTGCAAGAACACCACCAGGAGAAATAAGAAATATGCATACAGCAACTACTTACGCATTTAAAAGAAAACTTAATGTGTGGTTGAAGTCAATCCTAGATGAACCTAAGATCGACAGTAATTTAATGTGCGTGGCGGCGGATAGAAACAATTTTATTCATCATGCAAGATGTTGCGGTGAACGCTACGCAATAGTGCTGTCTAATGGCAAAATCTCGTCGTAGGTAGGTCGATAGGAAGGTATATGGGTAGGCAGGTAGGTGCGAGATAGGTAGATATAGGTATTAAGGTAGATGGGTAGCCACATAGGTAAGTAGACAGGTAGAAAGGGAGGCAGGTAGGTACAGGTCTCCCTCCATTCCCCCTTTCCCGTTCACAGGTTGTCAAAGCGAGTTACGTCACCTTTCCCCATCAGCAGTGACCTTCCCTCAGTACTGTTACATCTCCAGTCGCCACCAGGGCCTCCTCTCCCTTCGTACCTCCCACCACCTGCCATCCCTTCCCCGTCTCTCCCGCCGTACACTTCTGTTCTCTCTGACTGCTGTGGTTGGAAGATGGGCAAGGAAAGAAGAGGCTCGATGGAGAAGGTACAGCAGACGAGTCGAAAGCAGTTACAAAGACGTGTGGTGTAAGGCTACTGACGCGTGAGGGTTTGGTTGAATATTTCTGATGTGCCATATACGTTCCTTTCCCTTCCCATGCCTATCCCCCGCGTTCCTCTTCCCAACCTCCGAACCTACCATTAGCGCATCCTACGACCCGTCGTAGAAGTCACGACTCCCACGCTGCTATCATGATAAACCAACCCCCGTGGATTGCTTCATTACTTCTACTACGTCATTGTGGTGGCTCTGTTCTTGGCGCGGCTGTGGTGGGTCCCGAGGATGATGCTGGCGTCGTGGGTTTGATGGTTTGTTAGTACAGGTCCTTCCTTCAGTGGCGTCTGTGCTGGAAGACACCAACTTCCTGGGCATGATGGCCTGAGCTCCTCTGAACCTGAGCCCTTCCGTTGTGCTCAAAGGTGGTACCGTCGTGCTTAAGGGTTGTACCGTCGTGTCAAGTATCGTACCGTCGTGCTCAAGGGTCGTACCGTCGTGCTCAAGGGTAGTACCGTCGTGCTCAAGGGTAGTACCGTCGTGCTCAGGGGTAGTACCGTCGTGCTCAAGGGTAGTACCGTCGTGCTCAAGGGTCGTACTGTCGTGCTCAAGGATCATACCTTCGCGCTCAAGGGTCGTACCGTCGTGCTCAAGGGTAGTACCGTTGTGCTCGAGGATCGTACCGTCGTGCTCAAGGATCGTACCGTCGTGCTCAAGGGTAGTACCGTTGTGCTCAAGGATCGTACCGTCGTGCTCAAGGATCGTACCGTCGTGCTCAATGGTAGTACCGTTGTGCTCAAGGATCGTACCGTCGTGCTCAAGGATCGTACCATCGTGCTCAAGGGTAGTACCGTTGTGCTCAAAGATCGTACCGTCGTGCTCAAGGGTAGTACCGTTGTGCTCAAGGGTCGTACCGTCGTGCTCAAGGATCGTACCGTCGTGCTTAAGGATCGTACCGTCGTGCTTAAGGATCGTACCGTTGTGCTCAGGTAGTTAGACTAATGGTAATTACGTATACTCCTCGCTTTGTTTTATGAGGGAGGCAAGGGCCCTGTGGATGACTTGGTCCAGGATGTCGCATGTAGTGATAGTTTAGACTGCAATAACTTGGACTGCATAACACAGGAGTTGTTACACGCAAGCTGTTACATCACCGCCTGCCTGTGTCGTACGCTCCCAACGTTACAGTAACGACTTGGCCATTGTTGGCTTCATACAAGAAGGAACATATCACAATTACATTAAGACCATATGGAATATGAGATAGCCACTAAAGAAATACGTAGCTGAAAATCGCGATGTTTTGGAAAATAAAAAGTAAATAGATGTTGAAGAGTGCAACAATGTAGAGATCAAAGAACTCATCAGTATGTGAAAGACAACACTGTATACAGATAAGACATTAAAAAACTCGCCACAGAAGGAAAGGCCAGGTACGATATGCTGCACTGGCTGTCACACGCGGTATCATTCCATACAGGAATCCACATCACCACTGAGAGGGTAGTGAAAAAGGTCACATTGTTAGGACACTTTGCTTCGACGTACAAAAGAGGGAAGGCGGGCCGTCTGAAGGCGAGAGTCCGTGCTAGGCTAAAGACTGGCGAATCTTTAAATTTCAAGTGTAAAGATCTGGTTGGCGTACTGTGGCCTCTTCAGAGTGACACCTCCACAGTGCTTGCGGGTCCGAGTTCTTAGAAATGATGACCTTTCGTACCATGTGATCTGTGTGGACCTGCGATCCAGTTTCTCTTATTTTTTTTTTTTTTTTTTTGTTTACGAGACTGGAGGTACTAGCGGGTTAATGTAGGCCATGGTACCCATTTTCTATTACGTTATTTTTTTCTAAGTTCGTTAGTCATTTTTACGAAATAATTTATGTATAAGTACACACACACACACACACACACACACACACACACACACATACACACACACTAGCTGGAAGGAGTTGGCTCACACCTGAACATGTTTCAGGATGATGCCAAGGTCATGAGGAAATGAAAAGCAAGGAGGCTTGCATCAGTTTACAAGAGGACCTAAACAAACTCCAAAGTTGGCTTGGTAGTTGGATGATGCAATTCAACTCCAGTCAGTGCAAAGCAAGAGGATGGGACAGCGTAAGAGAATGCCTCGATACGACTTTCATCTTGCATGAAATAAGCTGCCGGAATCCGAGTATGAAATGAGCTTTGGAGTCGACACTGTACATGCCCTGTGGCAAGAGTCCCACCTTAGGAGAACTGTGGAGACAAACTCTCTGCCGTAAGGTATTAGAATCACAATCAAGTGTTTGGATAAAGAAATACTTAACGTACTGTTCACATCTTATATAAAGCCAAAACTTGAACGTGCTCCTCAAGTTTGGTCACCGCACAAAGAGCTGACAGAGAAGGTCCCGAGGATGGCAACAAAGATGGTGCCAGATTCAAAACATCTGAGTTACAGAGAGAAGTTACTGGCCATGAATTTGTCCATCATGGAAAAGTGAGTATTGGCTGACTTGTTCATGACCTTTAGGTTTCAATACTAGTTTGATGTTGTCCGCAATCAACGCTTCTTCGAAAGATGCAAAGATAAAACAACCAGAGGCTATAACACAAAAGGTATCGAAAAACTAGTGAGGAAGAGAGTAGATCACCGCTTTTATTGTTTGGGATTAGTAGATGAATTGGATAAATGAATGAAATGATTAATGTGGCCATCATGCAGAAGATGAAAAAAAAAAAGAAAAAGATGTATGATACAGAATGTTCAAGAGATGGGGCCCCACGAGTGTACAAGTCTTCCCCCTTGCAGAACAAGTAGGTCATTACGCACACAAAACGAAATTTTTTTCATACCAGCGCCTTCGTACTGCTAGTGAGACCTGGTTTGTCGAATGTAGTTCTCATCTCCAGATTTGCCTGAGGCGCTGACTGGCTTGACTTCCGGACGAAATAAAAAAAAAGCCAATCACAACAACCAGCGAACTGGTGGGAAACGCTTCTCGTAGTGGACTAGTCGGTGCTCAGGACGGGTGGCATTCGTGACGTATTATGGAAAGAGAGAGAGAGAGAGAGAGAGAAAGAAAGAGAGAGAGAGAAAAAAAAGAGAGAGAATTAAGAGAGAGAGAGAGAGAGAGGTGCCTGTGGATTTGTCTTTTTTTATAAAAAAAGTTGATCATCCAAATATATTTGGTTACGATGCGTATTAAAAGCTGAGTCCCTCTGTTGCCTCTCGTAACCTTTGCAGTATTTCTCTGATGGCTGTCATCAGTATAACTTTTGCCTTATGATCGTAAGTAATTCCATAAGGAGTTGTTATGATACTATGCCTGAAACTTATCAATTTCCACCGGTGGTATGACAGTTTAAATGTCGGTTTCCACTGTGGTATGAGAGTCTGCAGCTGTTGATTTTAGGTGAAAGTGTAACGGTTGCGATTGTTGGCGTCCATTGATATGGTTGTTAATTTAAGTTTTAGTTGATAGTGTGATGGTTGCGGACGTAAGTGTATGAAACGAGGTGGTTTCAAAGTCCGAAAAAACTTTATTGCTTCAGTCTACGTGAACTGAAGGCTGTGGGATTGGTAGATACATGGAAAGACAAGTGGCAGAAGACGAGATGGTACATGACGAGATGGTACATGACGAGCTTACCTGGTATGTCTGCTGGAGGACAATGACAGTACATGGAAAATCCAGATGACAGATGGTCTGTGGCGGGGTTATATGCTGGAGGATAGTAACAGACACAGACGGAGAAGGATAGTAAAGCAGAATAGACCAGAGCGATGTGGTTGAGTGAAGGAGAGGGTGTAGCGGGGGAAGGTTGAGTTATAAAGGGAAGGAAGGTTAGTGAATGGGAGTAACCTGGCCGTCATAACAAAGCCAGTCGGCTGGAAGCGATGGTGCAACAGGTCAGAGGTCAAGGGGCACGAGTCTGCCAGGTGAGGAACGAGAGGGGGCCGGGAGGTGGTGGGTTGAGGGTTGTGAGGGAGGCGTGGTTAGAGATGAGCAGGGTGTGTGTGTGTAGGGCAGGAAACGAGATGAGAGAAGCCATTGGCAATGTTGTGGCTCCGAGACCCGGGGACCTCGCCAACTTGATCTTTAAGTGCCTGTCAAGGGTGGGCACCCCAAGGGTTAGGTGCGGCGTACTCGCACACATTGCTGCCATGCAACCGAAGACTCAGGTATGTGAGGACTCGGTCAAGTGAAGAAATCAAAGTAAATTACTACTCCATTCGGGTGAGTATCCAACCCAGTCCGGGACTCTCACGGGTGAGACACCATAGAAATTAAGACTCACACGAGTGAGAGCCCACTTGGTGAAAGGTCACGAAGGCGGTGCTCCGCAGGTGTGAAGACATGAAGACGTGAGAACCAGCACAGGTATTGGCTAGTAGGTGGAAGTCTGCCTACCAGAGGGCCCCATTGGGTTATGGTCCACGAACCAGAGGGTCCCCTTGGGTTTTGGTCCCGTACCTGAGAACCCACCTGAATTATAGCTCACTTACCTGAGGACCCAAAAGGTGTTACTGTCCACGCACCTGAGAACCTAACTGGGATATGGCTTACGTGCCTAAGGGCCCATTTGAATTGTGGCTCACGTAACTGAGGGTCCACATTGGTTATGGCCCACGTACATAAGGGCCCACAAGGGTTATGGTCCCGTGCTCCTGAGGGCCCTCTTAGGTGAGATTCCACATATGTGGTAAACCTTGTAGGTGATAACATATAAAAGAGCCAGGTAGGTAAGAACCCACACAGGTAAAGAGCCAGGTAAATAGTAACTTGAGAAGGTAGAGAGCCAGGTAGACTAGAACTCACACAGCTAAAGGGCCCAGGTACATTAGATCTCATAAAGAGCCAGTTAGACTTGAACTCACACAGATAAAGAGCCAGGTAGATTAGAACATACACAGGTAAAGAGCCAGGTAAATTAGAGCCCACCAGGGTAAAGAGCTAGATAGATTAGAACTCAAACAGATAAGGGACGGCAGAGGACAAGAGCTCACAAAAGTGAATTCAGAACCTGTACTAGAGAAGATCCATAGAGCTTGATGGAAGTACTGGGTGTACTGTTTTGACAAAGTCGAAGGTTAAATGCTCATAAATCTCTCCATGGCAACTCACCAACAGCCTAATTATCGTCGTCAGGTCTTTAATGGCGACGGGTGATTGCTAACCATGAGAAGATGACGCCAGTAAGTGCCATTAACCTCTGTAAACCCACTGTCTTACCCGGATAATGACCCCACAACTGTCACAAATTAGACTGTGTCGTAAGGTGCTGTCTCCTCTGTCTAGCTAGTCCCTCGTTGATAATAATGGTAGAACTGGAGGAGAGAGAGACAGGCAGAGATGTTTATAATGCTCGATTCTCATGACGAGAGATTGGTATGTCTCCAAAGGTGTCACGAACGTCTCATATAAGACTCTGAACTCATCGTATAAGACTTAACTAAAATTATCCCGTCAGTTTCACTGGCTGATTATGAATTGCATTTTAAGATTCTGTTTTATCATTTGTTTTTGTTATTAGGTACATTTCTCTATCTTCTCTGCTTTCGACTGTCTGAATAATTTATTCTTTAAAAAAAATATCAATCAAGATGTTTGAATTTTAGCAAGAATGTGATTTGTGATCGTGGCTTAAAGGATTCCTAGATACTGAATGATTTTGAATGCACTGGGCGGTCTTGCCTTATTGCCTAAATGATGCTGTAAAGACATTCTCCTTCCCTTCCTGTGTGGCTGTTAGTGTGTTCCTTATGTGATACGTACTTACCGTACGTACGGAGTAAATCTGATGTTCACCTACAGTACGTACGTAGATAGTGTGATTCTCAGCTAGAGTATATAGCAGATAATGTGATGTTAACTTAGAGTATGTACGGAACTAGTGGGATGCTTACGTACAGTATGTACGTGACTAATGTGATGTTTAAATGGAGTATGAACGTAACTAGTGTGATGCTCACATAGAGTATGCACGTCAGTAGTGTGATGCTCATCTAAAGTACGTATGTAACTAGTGTGATATTCACTTAGAGAACGTTCGTAATAAGTTCTAAGCTTACGTAGTGTGATGCTCACTTACGTATGTAATTAGTGTGTTGCGTACCAACAGTACATAGGTAGTGTGATGTTCTTAAGCACGTAGGCAACTACAGGAAACTCCTTAGTGATAAGGGAAGCTAGATATAAACTATTAGTTAGGTTGACTAGCATCTGAACATCGGTGAAATATTCCCTCATATGTAAAAAAGTGAGTTTTGAGAACTACGAATTTTGAGACTGAATTTTTTGCTGATTATAATTGTGAGTCATGAGACTCGTTAACAGTTTTGATTCTAAGAATTGTGGCATTATGAAATTGCGAGATAATGAATGTTGAGACTTCAAACATGAATTTTAAGACATGAAGAATTTTGATTCATCAAAAAGTTTGAGTCACTGTCAAATTTTGAGACCAACAGTTTTGACTAAATTTTGAGACTCATGAATCATAAGACTTAAGTATTTTTCATTATCTTGACTTAGGGATATATGATAAGGGTAAGGGGTGAATAAGGGTTCTAAGGCATCTAATAAGGGTGCAAATCCATCCTCTTTTATACTGATGTGTCTACCAGTTCCCTTCCTGTGAGGTCACTGGGGAAACGAACCTGTTCTGTATTGGGGAAACAATCATGGCGTATATTGTTCTCATATAGTCACTGTCTAATGATATGTACCGTAATTATGTGCAAAGTGCATGTTGTTTATGTCGGTGACAAGGGCTGCGTCTAATAGGCATGGAGTCACTTGTTCAGATCCAGTACAAAGGGGAGGGCGAGAAGTCATACGGAAATAGGGAAAGGAATTCATTCCTGTTAGAAGGTAATGTCCTTCACCTAATTACCAGGACTGTATACATGCAGGTGTCACTCGTCTTTCAATTACTGATGGGCCACACCTAATCTGGACATGTGATACATTAATGTAATAAAGTATAGTTTACAATTTCACACTTTTTTATTTTGTATCATGGAACAATATATACTGCTTGTGGGATGAGAATAATGGATGTAAGAGATGACCTCTGCGTACACTGTTACACTTTCAAGCCTTTATACTCATCTTGAGAGCTGTTGTACAGTGGAAAGATGTAGTACAATGTTAAAGTTGTTGTATGGTGATGAAGTTGTTATATAATGTAAATATGTTATACTATGTTAGACTTGTTGTACTGTGTAAAGATGTTGTACAATGACAAGGGAATGTAGAGGAGGCTGAATGCCACTTGAAAATTATTGCAACATTAGACTAAGATCGTCTGGTGTGTACAGTATATAATATTAAGTGAATGATTAATACGTGAACGACACAAAACTTTCAGTATGCACTTGAAGGTATAATAAAGTACAATACTATCATCTTGTATAACAGATGATTTGCTCCACTGTCAGCAACACCAATGCTCATCCTGTGAGCGGTAGCGCAAAAGGATTGTAATACAAGGGTCACAAAGGGTCTTGGTCGAACCCCATTGGGGATAATACTTAAGACCTAGCGCTAAAACGCCCTCTTTTATCATAGTCTTAGCCTAGTTTGTATCCAAATTTCTGGCCACAAACATTACAGTTCACATGATTGACATCAACAGTTAGACCAAGGCGCCAGTAGTACCTATAGCATAGCCATGACATCTTGTAACCAGCTGAACTTATTGTTTTCTCAATATAAATGTTTTCCTTTACACATTTCACTGTGATGGAAAATGTTTCTGCTTGTGTTTATCTGAACTCGTCTATTAGCTCTAAAGAGGTCAGTTAGTTCGTTTCTAATTGCAGTTTTGAGGTTTCTAATTGACAGTCCAATGTTGTTTTCAACATAACCTTTACTAAGGGCAAGGTTGGCTAGAGCATCAGCTTTGTTATGATCACGGAGGCCTTATATGAGAGGGAATCCATAACAATTTGATCTGAATCCCTTGACCAAAAATGTTTGAATATTTGTCTCTGGCTTCAGAGACCAGCATGTTACATTCTGATCTTAGGTTGTTAAGTGGAAGTAGTGAAGATAAAGAATCGGAGATAATTTAACTGTCTGTGACTGTGATTTCTACGTGCTCAAGAGCGGTAAGTATGGCGAACAGTTCAGTTTGTAAAGTAGATGCCCAGTTGTTTATTTTAACATTATTTATTGTGTATTACCATTCAGTTGGATCAATCACGGCAGCACTGCCCTGTCCTCGTGAACACGACCATGTGACCCTTGGGTGTGATGTCCTGACCTTTGACCTGCCCCTCGAAGGGGTCAGGTGAAAGGTCAGGCCATCACATTCAAAGGCAATATCGTCGTACTCAAGGGTCGAACCGTTGTCCTCTTCAAGAGGTTAAGGGACTGTGTCTCTTACACAGTTTACTTAATTTATTTTTTATTCATTTTTTTCATTTATTTTATTTGTTTATTTATATATTATTTTTTGTGTGTAGCAATCCACAATAATACTGACCGGTTTATTGAATATAGGCACCATTCGGCTGAAAATACAAGGTTTAGATATTACAGAACTTGGAGGTCATGATAGTGACTAGTTAACTAATCATACGAGAGCCAAATATCCAGCTGGGGCTGGATATTTCCATGCTTTGGATAAGCACAGGAAGGTTTACAGAGTAAACACTATCTATGGTTTATACATTATGCACTTAGTGATGAATAGTTGAACAATAAATGATGAATAGTTACAGTAATATAGCAGCTGACATATCACATAGCTGGACTAAGTTCTTTACCTGCTTACAATGTGTGTGTGTGTGTGTGTGTGTGTGTGTTCCACAGCTTGACGTGTACATGTCTTGTTCTTTTCATGTCCATCCTCTGCAACCCGACACATGTGTACCTCGTTCCCACCGTACCCAGCAATGACCGTTTCCCTTTCTATAAAGTGGCCTGTGTACAGCGTCGTCCTCCGTAGCGTGCCGTGTGTCCGGTGGCCTTAAACTAGGCTATATATCGTTCTTCATAGACTGGCATGTGTCTCACAGCCTTCAACTAGGCTATGTATCGATCCCCAATGCGTGACGTGTCCTGCGGCCTTGCAGGTGCTGCCGCATGCCGCAAGGCTGCACGGTGAGGGGCCAGACCTTACAGGCGGTTATGCGTCTCCTCGAATGCAGAGGTCCCGTGGTCACTGGATTTGTAGCCTCACAGAGACCTCGCCAGCGCCGCCTCCCACTACACAACCCTCTGGTTCCCGCTGCAGTCTCAACACTCCTTGTATTTCCATACTACATTCATCGTAGATGTGTAGAGCGCCTGTCTCTCACACACACTCGGCAGTTCAGGTCCCTCATCCCGGCCATGGTCACAGGATCCCCGATGGCAAGGTGAGGCAGCCGTTCGCCCACGACTACAGAGACAAACAACATGACTTAATACCCGGGTCAGGATGCCAGACTTAGTAATGGCCTGGGTTAACTGCCCCTCTCTCGCTCCCCAGGGCCTCCTGCGCCCCACTCTACCTACACTACCCATACCTTAACCCTACACACACACACACACACACACACACACACGCACGCACGCACGCACGCACACACGCACACACATAGGGGTAAAGACATGGTACATACACACAAGGTTAAGGGACGGGGCAACACGGCTGTTAAACTCTCTCCCCATAAACACACAAATAGTAATGGCACACACACACACACACACACACACACACACACGCGCGCGCGCGCGCGCGCGCGCGGGCTTCTGTGGTGGTGTGGTTAGGTAAACTGGCCATTGATGCGCACACGGGTCGCCCAGGACCGAATCCTGGGCACGGCAATTGGCGTCTGTCATCCTATCTGTTCATCCTTCCCTTGGGGGCTAGTTGATGAATGGCACCTGGCATGGGCTGGTGTGTGTGTGTGTGCCATTACTATTTGTGTGTTTATGGGGAGAGAGTTTAACAGCCGTGTTGCCCCGTCTCTTAACTTTGTGTGTATGTACCATGTCTTTACCCCTATGTGTGTGCGTGTGTGTGCGTGCGTGCGTGTGTGTGTGTGTGTGTGTGTGTGTGTGTGTGTGTGTGTGTATGCACATACAGGTAAAGGCATGGTATATACAAGGTAGGGACGGGCAACATGAGTGCAGAATACTCTCCCCGTAACATGCAACTGATAATCAAACAAATTACAATCACACCGGAAAAGAGGATCAGAAAGCATAATGGTGATTACTTACAAAGCAGAAACAAGCCAGAGACAACGCGGGCTATGGGAAAGGTCATATGTAACAGACTTCTTAGGCATCTAATGGATTGTGTGTATCTGGACTACCAGAAAGCATTTGACACTGTTCCACAGAAGAGGGCGGCAAAGAACTAAATAAAGAAATTGTCCTAGTGACTGGAAATTAAGGTCGCATGTCAGAGGAGCCTTCTCGAAACAGACTACGGTCACCAGTGGCGGACCGCAGGGCATAGTCCTGGGACAAATTTTCTTCTTGATTTATGTAAATAACTAGCCAGTAGGACGGGGCACAAACTTAAATATATTTGAAGAAGATACAAAAATGATGAGGGATGTAATGAGTGATCACGTACATCAGTTTACAGTAGTACTCCAGGTCTGAAACATGGGTGATGAAGTCAAACTTGAGTGAATTAACAGTAATGAGGATAGGACACAGCTGAGAGGAGTACTCGATATCAATATTGTTTTGCAGGGAATGAGCTGTGTGCGAGAGGGACTAACAAGTCGACATGGTACTAAACTTGTCGCCAGAGCCCCATCATAGGGGAAATGTGAAGGAGACAGTCTGTCTACTGCTAAATATAAGAATCGCATTCAATCACTGTATTTGTATAAGGAAAGTTTTACAGCAAACTGTTTTCATCGTCTATTTGGCCAGAACTAGAATATGCTGCCTAGGCTGGGCCCCCGCACTGAAAGAGGCACAGAGATCTAATAGGGAAGATACGGTGGGTGGCAACAAAGATAGTACCAGAATTAAGAGAGCTGGGTTACGGTGAAATGTTAAAGGTCATAGATTTGTCCACCATTAGAAGGAAGAAGGATAAGAGGTGAGGCCATTACAACCTTTAAGATTTTAAACGTGTCTGGTGATGTCAGTGGCGAACGGTTCTTCGATGTAAACTTAGACCAACCAGAGGCCATAACTTGAAGTTAAGCAAGAAACTTGTTAGAAAAGAAGTTCAAGAAGTACTTTTATTGTCTCACAATGATGGAGAATAGAAATTAACCCAAGAGAGAAACTGTGGTTGCTGACAGCATCAGGAAGAGTGAGAAGTTGAATGATAACAGGAAATTCGAAGATGTAGAACTCCCTTTCCGCACAGTACAGATAGACAGTTATAGCTGGGTCAAATCACACACACACACACACACACACACTCACACACGCACGCACACACACATTCGACAGTTCAGGAAGAAGCTACACCACCGTCTCCTCCTACCGCCTGATATCCCTCGTCCCTGAGTTGCAAATCGGCAGGCATCACAACTGCTTAGAGAAGAGCTTCGTTTCAGCCATTGTGAACATCATCAGTATTCATCATCAGATTACCATTTCACTGTTTGTATAAAGACTGCCAGTTGAATGTGCATTCCCCGCAGTTTCCTTTTGTAGCCGAAATGTCTATTAAGTAGGTATTTTCTCCACGTATTTTTCTATATATTTTCAATATTTGGCGCAATTAATTCCGTAAATCGATATTTACGTTACCAACACACACACACACACACACACACACACACACACACTCACACATAAAAGAAGCCAGTATTATTGTAGAGTGAAAAAAAAAAACTAGCATACTTTGAAAGTTGTTCGGTGCAGCTAAGCGTGAGTCTGAAGTGCTACACACTATCCTTACGGTACATCGCCTTGGCTGAGCCATGCAGGTCGCCTCCTCACTCAGGTAGATAACTCGTCTGTATCAGTTGTCTTTTGGTGTAACCTAACGTGGAGTATTTCGGCTCGCTTTGAACTTGAATTTTAAAGAAATGTTGTGTTGGTACAGCTTTTTTTTTTTTATTTAGAATGACTTGTGTAGTATAACATCTTTCTGGAATGTCTTGCTTGTTATAGCTTCTTTCTAGATTGTCTTGTGTATTACAACTTCTCTCTGGAATATATTGTGTGGTGCAACTTATTTCTAGAATGTTTCTTTTTTATCTTTTTCTACGTAGGATGCTCCAGTCACGGACAAACGTCTACATCAATATAAAGAGGGTTATGAAAGGGAAAAAGAAGAGACAAGGGAAAGTATTTACGAAATTTTGGAGGACATGAAAAACCTGTCTTTTGAGATGTTTGCCAAGTCATGATTATTGGGAAATACATGAGAAGGTAGAGAGGTCCAAAGTTGAGAGGTGTAAGGAAAGAAACAGTTATCAAAACAACCCACCCTTGAATTGCCAAGGACCACACAGTAATTATGTGACGTAGCAGCTTGCCGAGTATTACGTGGTCTAGCTAGTGGTGGGGGCACGCAAGTAGCCAGATCTCTGGAGCAAAAGCCAAAGTAATACCTACAGAAGAGAGAAAGTGAACTAACATTGTGGCATAGGGCAAGAGGGTTAACTTTTGAAATTAGCCTGGCAGCATTAATAAATCGGACCGCTTTCGACTCAACTCTGTCAAGTAAGAATGCGAAGCTAGAGCCACCCCAGATGTGAGAGCAATACTCCACACAAGCACTAAAATCAATCCTTTGTATAAGCGGAGTAACTGTTCAGAAGAAAAGAAATTTCGACATCTAAACAGGACTTCAGTTTCTTAGAGCCAGACTTAGCTATTTCCGTAGTGTGGGGTTTCCAAGATAGGATGGATGTTACAGTAATACCAAGTATGTTCACTGAGTAAAGAGGTGGAATTACAAAACCGTCAAAGGAGATACGAGAGTTGTGTGGTACAGCTTTATTTCTGGCATGTGTTGTGTGGTTCAGCTTTTTTCTGGAACGTCTTCTGTGGCAGGGCGTCTGTATGGAATGTCATGTGCGGTGAAGCATCTTTCGAGAATGCCTTATGTGGCACAGCTTCTTTCTGGTATGTCTTGTGTGATATACCATCTCTGTAGTATCTTTTGTGGCACAGTATCTTTCTTGAATGTCTTGTGTGGTACAGCTTCTGTTTGGAATGTCTCATGTGTTACAACCTCTTTCTGGAATATCTTTTGTGGTACATCTTTCTGACATGTCATATGTGTTAACAGCATTTTTCTGTAATGTTTTGTATGGTAAAACACATTTTTGTAATGTCTTGTATGGTACAGCACATTTCTATAATGTTTTGTGTGGTACAACATTATTCTGGAGCGTCTTATATGGTACAGCATCTTTTTGAAATGTCTTGTGTGGTACAGCATCTTTCTGGAATGTCGTGTGTGGTACACCACCTTTCTGGAATGAGTTGTGTGGTACTGCTGCTTCTTGGAATGCACAGTGTGATGCAGCCTCTTTCTGGAACATCTCGTACGGCTTCTCCCTGGAAAGGTAAACAGTAGAAGAAACCACGTACATGTTAAGAGTAGTGGCAAACTCAAAGTGCGTTCCCGATTTTAGTGTTCGCCACTTGAAGTCCAGTTGCTCATCTGGTGACCGGACAAGAGTGTACAGTGGCAGCGCCCAGTCCTGACCGCAGGTGTTCTCAGGAGGTGAGATGCTGGCGTGTCTTTGGTGCAACGCTGGCCGTGCCTGGTGGAGAAACGAGGTCTGGAAGCCACGTTACAACGTGTGGCACATCATGAACTTTTCTTATCAAAATTAGTTCATGTCTCTCGAGAGCAATTTTTTTTTTTCTAAGGCCTGCCACTAACCCCACCACCACGCGGTCCCTGCCGTACCGCTGTCACTTGTCCCCACTACTTGCTCTAACGTTGGGACCTGTTCCTGATGCTGGTTGTAACTTGGACACACATCTTTGCCACCTGTTGCATCCGTGGCTTATCTGTCATGCTGCCTCCTGTGACACAGACAACAGTATCTGTTGTTTTATGTTACACACTCTCTTGTGTATATATATATATATATATATATATATATATATATATATATATATATATATATATATATATATATATAT
>JAYMFT010052602.1:0-15191 GCA_038088735.1 Panulirus argus
ATGTCCCAGAGTTAGGTATGTCCCAGAGTTAGGTATGTCCCAGAGGTATGTATGTCCCAGAGTTAGGTATGTCCCAGAGTTAGGTATGTCCCAGAGTTAGGTATGTCCCAGAGTTAGGTATGTCCCAGAGGTATGTATGTCCCAGAGTTAGGTATGTCCCAGGGTTAGGTATGTCCCAGAGGTGTGTATGTCCCAGAGTTAGGTATGTCCCAGAGTTAGGTATGTCCCAGAGGTATGTATGTCCTAGAGGTATGTATGTCCCAAAGTTAGGTATGTCGCAGAGGACACTTGCCCAAGTAACGTCTGACGGTCCACAAGGAGCCAAAGGCTGTGGGCCAATCATGAGTCTCGTGACTGCTGGTGTGGTGTGGGCATGACACAAGTGGGGCAAGGTAGTATTTACTCTGAATAACAATGATTTTATCAAGGACAAATGCCACTTGTTTTTTGTGTGTTACGAGTGGCATGACTAGGGAGAGCCGTCTGACACGAGCGGCGGTGTTGGCAGACCTGGGCCAGAGATGCCCCTGAGGTTCAGCTAGAACTCGACCTGACGCTTTCACGGAATTATTCCTTAAAACAGCAGATGCTTCTGGTCCTGATTATCCACGTCTTGTACAGAGCCTTTAGTAATGCACGCTTTCTCTCTTATTAACGACCTCTATGAACAGATTTAAAGAAGGACTGATATGCACTACTTAAATTGAAATGGACTGCAATTCTTGGACAAACCAGACTATTCACTTTATGACAGAGGCCATGTTCAGCGCCTCCATGAACTCAAAGACGTGTACAACAGTTTTAGAGGCGACTTGTTTCAGGAGTCCGAGCAGCTGCACCGCCGACCGGAAAACTAATGTTCATCTGTTCGGGTAAGGGTTCAGAGGGCTTACTGCGATATCTCTTCCGAGTTAATTTTACTAAGATCATTTTTGTAAATACAACATTTTTCATGTATTGATTAACTGCCAACTCATGATTATGCTGGTTGTCTGGCAACATGGTTGACATGCTGGTCATATCTGGTTCGTTCACTGGGGACGAGGGTGATCCCCTCCAACATTCTTTAAGACAATCTTCGTGAAAGGTGCGCGATGGTTCTGTGGTCCACGACACGGACAGACTCTTAGGAACACAGAGCACCTAAGGCAAACGAGCCTCCCGTCACACCACACGACGTTTATCGTTACCAAGTTACCCCCAAGTTCAATCTCCTATCTCATTATCCTCATTCCTCGGGGCTACCGACACACCCTCTCCTCACCCACCATGAATGCCGCCTCACTCTCCTCCCCACCAAGCAGTAGTGCTGCCTCACTCTCCACTCAACTAGATGGTAATTCTCCTCTTCATTTCAACCTTCTCTCATAACCACATTACTCCCTGTGTCTGATCTGTGCCTATCTTTTCCTTGCTTTCGTTTCTGTGTATTGTCCTCTTGTATTCTGCCTTCTATGTAAAAACCTTCCCTTCCACCGTCTAATACAGGAAACTGACGTTCTTCCCTTCCATCGTCCATTACCTTTCCAACCCGTGAATCCATTCCATCATTTTCGGTCTCTTTCTCTCCAACCTCATAGATCATTTCACCCTCTGCGGCTTCGGCAGAATATCTTGTATCGTACCTGCCTTTCTCTTACTGTTCACACTTTATCTTTTTATATCATAATTCCATTATTCATATTAATCTTTTCCTTTTCTCTCTATATAATGCTTTCTGTAGGGGTTTCCCTCACCATCTTCCCCCCTCCCTCTCTCGTTCCTTCTTACTAAACTCTCTCGTGTTTCCTTTCCTGTTTGTCTCACCCCACCACAGTCTCCTGCTTCTTCCCCCAGGTTATCTCTCCTGACTCATTCCCACTCACTCCACCACAGAACCTCTCACCTCATACCACGCATCCTCCCTGCCACGCACAGCCATGCAAGCACCCACCTCTCCTCTGCCACACGCCACCACATAACCTCCCACCTCTCCCAGGCAATAACAATCTTCCAACTTATACGGTTGCCGTGGACGCCACTGCCTCCCCCCCAACCCTGACCCATCACAGCACGACACATCACCAACATTCACGTACTAGGAGGTAGTGAGACAAGGATGACTGTGAGCCGTCGTTAAACTTTATGTGGCAAACATCCGTAACAAGGAAGACACAATATGCCCTCACCTTATGATATTCAAATGAACAGAAAATCACAGAGATTCTGGAGAGAAATTAGCTTGTCTTCATGGTGCTCGAAGAGAAACGACGAAAGCTAAGAAGAAATCTTGCTGCAGGTATGAGGAAAAAAAAAAAACTAAAACCGGGACAACAGTCGAGGAAAATACCTCCTGTTTACAATAGCTTGGAGACGTACCTGTGTGGGGTAACAACATACGAAAGACCTCATTAAATCTCGGACGGGGGAGACGTCAGAGCTCGTCCTCGGGCAAGAGGATCTGATGACGATGCCTCCCCTCCAAACCCAGCCATGTAAACCTGCAATATTAATTCGTATGAACGATACTCACTATAATGAGGATACAGTGATAGAAAATGGGAGACAGGAGAGACCGAGAATCTGGTAGAGAAGGGGCGGTGGCCCTCCCCATTAGCCCAGGCGCCTCTCAGTGAGGAGAGCCCGCCAACAGGCTGATAAACATGCCAGAAGTAGTGTGGCGTATTCATGTCGGAGTTGTGGCCGCCCCAGGTACACAAAGGCGAATGTTTGTTCAATTACAGTCCTTTTCTACACAACCTCTCCTCCACAACACCAGCCCTTCCCTCGCTCACCTGCCTCTCCCTCTCCTCTTGCTCTCACCTCCGCTCTCTTTCCTGGCTTCTCTTTGTCTGCACTTTTCACTGCATTTTTAAGTCTCTCTCTACCCTCACCCCCTCTCTTTCTGTCTGTCTCTCTCTGTATGTGTGTATGTATCTAAAGGACGCACACACACACACACAAACACACATATACAATTTATTTCTTTTCACGAATCTCATTCTAGTTTACACTTCTCGGGACATAATTCGGAGTTTGTGAAATCATTTATAAGCAATTTACCAATTTGGCAGTAATGTGAATGCTGGGTGAGGATGTCTATAGAGTTGTTACATCTCTCACAAATACAGAATTAACATTGCTGACCACAGGCTCAGCAGGGAGCTATATTGCCAACATATACGAACAGTAGACAAAGATTAACGCAGCTGGTTGTCTTTCTGCTGTAAGGGACAGACTGCCTCCCCAGCAGTGACTTGCCTACAATGTTTACATCTGTCCAGTTGTGGTAATGGCCGCCTGATTCCATCCCTTCCTTCACTTATTAATTACTTCATCTCCGCTGACCCTCAACCCTCACACTTCCCAAACCGGGAGCGCCATTTACCTTCCACTTCCTCCGGTGTGTCAGCCTGGAACAGTCTCACGCTCTCCAATGTCCTGCTTAGCTTGAGTCGCTAATCGGCAGGCCAACCTCCCTCCCAGCGACCATCACTCACATGACCCACCCCACACTTGCCGCCCTCCTCTAGCCTGACCTCGCCACACCCCCTCCTCTGATCCTGACCTTTTCAGAGCCAACAATTACTCTGGCACTACTGTGGGTCTTCTGCTGGTAAGCAGTTACTGTGCCATTGCTGTGGGTTAACAGTTACTGTGTAATGACTACTTACTATCGAGATGAGCTCCTTCAAGGTAGCCAAAGAAGACACTCTGTATAAAGGAACGATGTGGTCCGTGTGGCGCCATGGACCACCAGAGCCGGTTCGGTCATGACACCACGGACCTCCAGGGTCAAAGCGAAAGTCGGGCCAGGTTAGAGCTATTGCCAGACTAGGATCAGGCCACGACCGGGCCATGGCCAACCTGATCATGACTCTTTCCAGCAGTATCACTTTTTTGTGTGTGTTGTCTTAACTGAGGATGAATCATGATATGGTGACCTACTAGCCAGGGCAAGTGATATGGCCGGTACAACAGTCTCTGTCCGTCTGGAACAACACTCGCTCTCCGCCCGTTTCTGCACTCGCCTTCATAACATGTGTAACAACTCTGAAAGTGTAAATATAGCTTCTGAACAGCTTTGGAAAAAATTGATGATCAATAGAAAATCCAATTAAGGACCTTCCAATATACGACAGTCAGCCTGTCATGTATGTCATGTCAATATGTCAATATGTCAATCAGCAGAGTGTGTTAGGGTTCCTGGTCATGGCGCTATGGATCAACTTTACCTACAACACTCTTGTAGTTCAGTGAGTGGTTGCCTGCATGATAGTGGCATTGCCATTGTTTCTTGCATGACAATGGTAGTGCCAGGACTGGCTACATGACAGTGGCAGTGCCAGGGTTGCCTGCATGACACTGGTAGTGCCAGGGTTGCCTGCATGACAGTGGTAGTGCCAGGGTTGCCTGCATGACACTGGTAGTGCCAGGGTTGCCTGCATGACAGTGGCAGTGCCAGGGTTGCCTGCATGACACTGGTAGTGCCAGGGTTGCCTGCATGACAATGGCAGTGCCAGGGTTGCCTGCATGACACTGGTAGTGCCAGGGTTGCCTGCATGACACTGCCCTGTCGGATATAATTTCCTTGTCTGGTGCCACTACCCTCCTGTCCTGGTGGTATCGTCTCTTCTCACTCCATTACCTTGCCAACTCGGCTCCGTGCAATCTCCCCAGCTGACATCCCTCCACTATATGTCAAGCAACCAGCTGGTCTCTCATCGTTCCCCTTCATCACAAACTTAAAACCATCGAGTCTTTCCATCCAAATACTACCCTCCATCCCCCCCGTCAACCTATGCACTCGCCCCCTTCGCCTAACTTCCCTTTCCATCCTCTCCACCCGAGACCCCTTCACTGAGCTGCTCTCCTCACCCCGGCAACCCTCTTCCAGACCGGCACTTTCCTGTAGTTCCAACTTTTCTTAACCTTATTACCGAAGTCTCCACCGCCTATTTGCCTCCACTCCCCGCAGGTCATGGTCCCAGGATCATGGCCGTTCATGGTCGGTAGTAATGGTTCCTTAACCGCGAAACTCATGGGCGTGGGGCCATTTCGCCTGAAGGTCGATGTTCTTGGTCCTGATGCCAGGGATACCGTGGTCTCTGAGCCATGTGGCCTCATGCGCCTTGATCACTGACAGTCATGTTCCCAAACCCTGGGTGGTCATGGTGCTAGGACCATGGTAGCCACGGTTCTGGAGGCATAACATATATGGTGTCAATGCCATGTTAATCATGATCTTGGAGCCAAGGCAGTCATGGTCCTGGGGTCATGATAATTATGGTTAGTGTGTCATGGTATTAACAGTCTCGCATACATTTTATTTGTAATCTCGAGGCCATGGTTCGTCGTTATGATTCTGGGGTCATGGTGGTCACGATTCTGGGCCTATGGTTGTCACAGTCTTAAGGCCATGGCCATCATGGCCCTGGGGCAATAGTAGTCATGGTCCTAGGGCCATGATAGCCATAGTCCTGGGGTCATGCTGATAGTGGTCCTGAGGCTATGGTAGTCATAGTCCCGGGGCCATGGTATTCATGGTCCGGGGCCAAGGCATTTTTGATTCTGATGCCATGGTAGTCATGGTTCTACGGCAATGATAGACATGGTTCTAAGGCCATTGTATTCATGGTTCTAGGGCTATTTTTCGAAGGTCCCAGAGCCATGAAAATCATGGTACTGGGGCCATGGTGGCCATAGTTCTGAGGCCATTACAATCATGGTCCTAGGGCTATGGGACTTATGGTCTTAGGCCATGGTGGTTTAACGGGTGTGTGTATTCTTATACCATGTGACGGTGAGTCATGAGGGAGAGATCACGAAACCCAGTGCTTTATTGGGTGAATACCGTACAGAGGTCATGGGGAGGTGCTGCAGGTGGTGCAGGATTCATGAAGAGAGATGAGTCAAGATAAAGTGAGATAAGGTCTGCAGTGTTCTCGTGGTGTTGTTAGAGGGTCAGAAGGTGAAGCAAACCTTTCAGTGGTAGAGTGACATTAATTATGGATTTCTCAGAGCTTTTCCAGAGGGCAAGGGACAATTGACAATGTCCTGAGCTATTGGACTGTTGCCATTTGTGCTGCAGGGGGCATGGCCGCAGATCCTGTAGTTTACGCTGCTCCAGGAAAAAAGAATTTAGCGAAGTCTGACGGGAGTCCTGTGAAGGAGGCTGGAGCCAGCTTAACTTAATGCTGCTGCCGATGAATATGTCGTGGCAGATGAGACTCCATAGAGCCCCCGTCGAATGAACAGCCGACGGTAACATAAAAAAAATCAGGCACAGATTACGCCTTGGTGTTCCAGAGCCAGTGGACTACCCTGGTCCATGGTTATTTGAAGGATGAATTAAGTCATCTCGCCGGTAACGCTGATTGCGTGAGTTTGGCTGTCAAGTCATGACTGGGGTCCTTGGAGTTTGTACTGGATTGTTGTCAGAGACGAGTGGACCTGCCTATTGAGGATACTGTCGGTCATCTTCTTCTTATGTCACATGGGATCACACAAGGTTAATAATGTATGATGCTTCGTGAGACATCTATGTGGTTCAGGTGTGTAATGCTGACCAAGAGCGTTATTGCACCATAAAGTCAGGTCGCTAAACGAGAGAATGCAGAATATGTATAGAGTCACTGGGAAATAACGCTACGGCAGTCATGGACCAAGCACAATGATATTCACACTTCTGGGACCATGGTAGTCATGATCTTGGGGTGACATATAAAACGCACAAATCGATATCAGAGTTCATTTGCCACCTACAAGCCTAGTTCAACAGTTTGCTTATGTCAGCTTGCAGTTGTGAACTTTCATTTTCTGTTTCTCAGCTTAGTATCGCTTTCGGCTTTTTCATCTTGCAGTACAGCCGACTGTGAATGTTTGTACGTGAGAAAGAGAACCAGCCCCTGGGGTGATCATTACGCTTGTTACCTCTGACCATTTTAAAGTAAACCGTTATATCATTACCCTTTCTTTACAGTCAGTGAATAAACCTATCGATGTACATTCTCCACTTATACCACGCGATTTAACTTTTGCTAATAATGTTTGATGCTGAATTTAATCGAATGTTTTCCAAAAAAAATATATATAGATGATTTTAACTGCTTTTCTTTTACCGTGAGAGCCATGGTAATCATGATCCCTAAACCATGGCAGTCATGATTCCTGGTTTGTAACAGTCATGGCCCCTGAATCATGGTAGTCATAGTCCTGCAGCTTTGATAGTTATGGTCCCTGAGTCATGGCATTCATGGTCCTGAAGACGTGAAGCCATGGTCCCTGAGTCATGGTAGTCATGGTTTCTGAGCCATAGTAGTCATAGTCCCTTAGTTATGGTAGTCATGATCTCTGAGCCATGGAGTCATGGTCCTGCAGCCTTGGTAGTTATGGTCCCTGAGTCTTGGTAACCATAATTCCAGAGTCATGGTAGTCATGGTCCTGCAGTCGTGATAGTCATGATCTTTGAGCCATGGTAGTCATGGTCCCCAAACCATGTTAGTCATGATTCCTGGGTTATAGCAGCCATGGTCACTATGTCATAGTAGTCATGGTCCCTGAGTCATGGTAGTCATGGTTCTGCAGCCGTGGTAGTCATCATCCCTGAGATAAATCAGTCATGGTCCAGGAGTAATGCAATCATGGTATCAAGGGCATGGCATGCATTGTGGCTGGTCTCTTCAAACAGAAGGTGAACTCTATTGATCATTACATTGACTTCCTTTCCTGTGACCCTGAGCGAGGGTTGTCTGTGCCTCACCACACTGCCACTTACGGACAGAAATCTTTCCTGCCTCTCTTAAAAGGGGAGGGAGAGGGGGGCTGGAAATCCTCCCCTCCTTTTTTTTTTTTTTTTTTGCTTTTCAAAAAGAAGGAACAGAGAAAGGGGCCAAGTGAGGATTTTCCCTTCTAAGGTTCAGTCCTCTGTTCTTAACGCTACCTCGCAAATTCGGGAAATGGCGAATATGCATGAAAAAAGAAGAATATATATATATATATATATATATATATATACACACACACACACACAAGCATGTCAGAGCGAATAGTGTGAGGAGGAGAAAAGAGAGAGTGAAAGCATCAGCAAGAGAGCAGATGGGGAAATGGCAGAAGGCAAAGCAGAGGTGAACATGAGATGTGAGAAATTTGAGGGACTGTTCACTGCGTTAGATGTTACGGGAAAAGATGTACGTGTGTCTGTATCTAAGTATGGACTTGGTGTTCCCTCAGGGTACGGTGCCACGTCTCCCAGAACTGAGAAGGGCAAGATCTTCTGTATCTTCTACGGTCTTATTGGCTGCTCCTCCGGCATCCTTTTCTTCAACCTGTTCTTGGAGCGCATCATCACCCTCTTAGCTTTTATCATGAGGTGAGTGCCTCTATCATGAGGTCAGTGCCTCTATCGTGAGGTTAGTGCCTCAATCGTGAGGTTAGTGCCTCTATCGTGAGGTAGGTGTTTTTGCAATAAAGTAATTTGTATTTGTAGGACTGTTTATGAAGGTCCTTCAGGTGATCCAAAATGATTTGTGGCGTACCTCAATAATGACCATAGCCAGCTGTTGCCCTCTGTCCTCAGGGCGCGCCATGAGAGGAAGCAGAGACAGCGCGCGGCAGCCGCGGGCCCGGAGACCGTAATGGAGAATAACCGTCGGGGTTCCCAGGACTCCATGGAAGACTCGAGCCTGGACTCGTGGAAGCCTTCAGTGTACTGGGTCATGTTTTACCTCTCCATCGCATCAGTCATCGTGGCCTTCCTCGGCGCAGTCATGTTTATGGAGGTCAGTGGCTGTCGCGGTTCTCTCCACCTGATGCATGGTTCCGGCCAAGGTGTTTGGTATACGACATCCCTCTAGTGTAGACAGTTTTATAGTGGAGGTCAGGAGCTGGACGCTCACCGTCCCAACATAATGATCATTTCTCCTCGTGTGATAACAACCTGGATCAGCTGGACGGCTGTCGGCATTTTGTGTCATACTGAACACACGAACATCTTGCTTAACGTAATTAACTCAGAGTGAAATGTTTGTGAGAACCGTAGTATCACTGATGAAAACTGTTCATAATGAGTCATGTATATGTGAGTAAGTGGTGTTACTTATAATTAGTAGCTGGTGTTACTCATGATGAGTAGTTGGTGGCACTCATAAAAGGTGGCTGGTGGTATTCATGGTGAGTGGCTGGTGTTATTCATGCTAAGTATATATGATAATACATATACAAGAGCAGATTATTCTTATGGTATAACTTATGGTAGAGCTTATGGCAGAAGTATTGTAATGACCACAGTTTCTCAAGCCAAAAATAGATTAAGTCCTACTTCATGTTACATGACCAGCGAATGGCGTTGGTGCACAGATAACACCATCACTTGCCGGAATGATATTGGGAGACGGGCACCATGCAACCCTTGCCCGTGACGATGGCTCAACTCATGAGTTGTAGCGTCCGACGGCGCCCTCACAGCGACAGTGATCCAGCCAGCAACTGTGACTTAACTTAGGACATTCACACAACCCATGACGGTGACAAATCCCATGACAGTGAACAACTCTCATGCCGAGTCATGGCCCCAGGGAGAGCCAGGAAGGACTGACACACACATACACTCTTCTTTTGTACGTTCGTTCCTGGAAGGGTGCCTCTGGACCCCTTGTAACATCAAGATGGGATTGAGTCAGTGCAGGTGGGACTGTGGTCGCAGGTGGCAAACAAGTAGCCGGTGTGCATGAATGTCGTCCTGTTACCGGAATAAGGTTATATTTAGTACAGGCAGGTGGTTCAGGTGTTCTCTGTACGGTGTGCCTGGCCAGCTGGCGCAGCAGGAGGCGACGACTAACATCCGCATCCTCTCCGGCAGGTGGAGACGTGGAGCTACGCTGACTCTCTCTACTTCTGCTTCGTGTCCTTTGCCACCATCGGTTTCGGTGACTTTGTTTCCGCTCAGGTAAGGCGGGTTGGCGACCATCTGCTGTTATCACACTCGGCCACTGCCCGTGGAAAGGGTCGGGCAGGGGGAGGGGGTTACTGTACAAGTCTAGATCTTATTTCTTTTTAACATTCCTGAACGAAAACAGTTCCTTCCTTCCGCACCGACTTTCAAAATTCTTATTTCTTATTCTGACAAAATGTACTTATTCATCACGCTCCGGCTTATCAAATGCTCATTATCGACTCAGTTAACACTGTACAACATCTACACAAACATACATATGTTACTGATGAGCTGGAACAAAATACGAAGGATTATTGCCAGTTATGTGAACAGTTTGCTGTGTCTGCAGGAACCCAACCAGTTCTACGGGGCAGGACTCCATGCCTACCGCTTCTTCAACTTCGCAATCCTAGTTCTGGGCTGCTGCTGCATATACTCACTCTTCAACGTGATCTCCATCACCATCAAACAGTTCCTTAACTGCATCATCAAGGTGAGAACCAATCACAAGCACCTCCATCGGACACGTCTCTTCCTTGCTCCTATACATTACTCTACGGCTACGCTTATCTCTTTTCCACCCACTTGACCTCCACCCTACTGCATTTGTGGAAGGCAAAAGGGAGCGAGTGAGAGGAGAGTAAATAAGATGACTTGCTTGCTATGAGCAGTTCAGTCAGGGATAAAAGTTCTTGTACGCAACAGATGTCCCATTTGAGCCAAGATCCTACCACTACACCTGCTTGTGACGTCACCAGTAATTGGGTGCACACCTGTTACATCTAACACTTTTATCTACACCACACGACAACCTTTGATGAAGCAGTGGACACGAGCCTATCATGATTCCCGACTTATCTCTCTTCCTCACCCACAAAATCCATCTGCCAAGCTACGTCCAACTCTCTACCCATCGAACGACGTTCCCCCAAGTTCACGTTAGCAGCCAACACCCGTATCGTTCCTGACCACACTCTCCCCACCACGCTCCTGTCCCCTTCACTTCCATCCTCAATTCCACACTTACCATCGCATGCGCCACTACACACACACCTTAACCTCCGCATGTTTGCTACAGAGGACGGCCAGCTGCTGCTCCCATGGGCGGTGCAAGGCCACGCCTCGCAGGAACGCCGTGTCGCCCTCCCGCCTCCAGAAACACGCCATCAAGCGGATCGACGGAGACATCGACTCGGTCTGCGGCTCTGAGACCGAGAGAAAGCTGTCGGGAGAAATGGTTTCTATGAGGGAATACATCTCCACCAACAAGGTGAGGAGCGAGCGCGCAGGCTGTGAGAAATGTCGGAAAAAGACCTTTTGGTTTGGGTAATGTAGAAGGCTAGGAAAGAGGACAAAGAGTTACAGTTGGGAACAGAACGAGTCATTTACTTAGAGAAACTTTAGAAGCTTATTCATCGACACAGATATTAGATCCTGATATCAAAACAATGAATAAATATCAAATACGCCCACCCCAAACATGGCCATGATACTGGTGGCCTACGTGCAATCTGAATGCTGCCATGCCGTGGACGCTGACGGGATGACGTCTCTTGACAGTTGTTGTTAAACCAGTGTGTTCGGTCGTGGGATCCGGATGGATAGATGGTAGCGGGGTTCAAGCCGACGACTTCTTCCTTAGAACCACGTAAAAGTATCAGAAAAATGGTATTTGTTTAAGTGTTAGCCCCTCATCTGTAGGTGCAGGAGAAAGATTTGCCGAGCTGTCCAGGTATGGCCATTTCTCCTTTACTGTACAGGCTGGTGGCAGAAGGCAGTCATGTATATGAGAGAAATTAGGTTTTGTGGCATCGCCACAACACAAGACCACAAATAAAAGACAACCCTTGGATGTCTTGAAGGTACTTTACTTAGGTAGTCAAAACCTCACTTAATTAATTAAGAAATAGTTCGAAAGCCAAGTAAATTTAACGCTTATAATCGTCATTATGTGAATGATTTGTTTGCATTATAAGTTACAAAGATGATGTTATGGAAATGAGTCGTTGGGGGAGGGTGTGTGGGGGTCGGGCTGAATGTTGATTGATTGATTGTTACTAAATGACCTCGACCGAGGTGCCTCCCACCCGCAGTCTTGCCTCACACGGAGGCCACGACCTTGGACTGTTATACACCAGGACCAGGGTGAGGCTATATATATGCCAAGGTCAGTCTCGCTTGTGTGTTCAGCATTCCATAACAGAGACAAGGCTCATCCCGCCTGGATGCTCTCCATTGTCACTGAGGTCAGGACCTGCGGTCGTAAACTGCTGGGAACTTAAGTGTGTTTAAGTTCCTCACTGTATTACTCTGACCTCCCCACGACACTACCTTTGTTTCATTGACTTTATCTCGCAAATGATTGTTTAAGTGTAGCGAGGTGTGTAGGGTAGCGTTACATGGTACACTGGCGTCGGTGTATGTTAGTGGATGTCTAGGGTGCGGGAAGAGCCGTACCTTGAAAACTGCTGCATCTTGCAACTGAGAGGCAGGTCAGTTCATATTCCTGGATAACTAACGCGGTGTGCGACACGTTCCAGTCTGCTCTTCCTTGACTTAGAACAAGTTTCCAGTCTTTGCGCTTCGTACGTGCTTACCTTCGCTGCTTTGCAAATGTACTTTTCATGTTCTCCTTCCATAGTATGTCCTCTTTCCAGACTTTTCTTGTTTGTATTATTTGTTCATATAGTGTAGCTTTTCTAATCATGATATAAACAACCTGTTTTTTCCTGAATTACATATCCTTTATCATTTGCCTTGACGCAGACGAGCCTCCCCAGGATACAGGAGCAGGTACGGCGAGCACATCCTGGAGGCACCCGATAGTTACCTCCAGGCAATGTCCCCACTAGTGCCACTAGGAAGTTGCCACCCCTCACAGGCACCGTACTCTTACCGAATACACCCCTGCCCAGGTTGTGGTTGAGGCCAGCAGTGCTGACCTGGTGACGTTAGCGAGGCCAGCAGTGCTGACCTGGCGACGATAGTGAGTCTAACATTAGTGACCTGATGACCCGTGGTAGCGTGAGGCAGGTCCATGCACCAGGTGGCAGGAACCAGGGTCATCGAGTCACTACTGTCTCAATATTTATGGCTACATAGGTCAGCACGTGAGGTCAGGTCAAGCCACCAGCACGTTGTACTCTCACGGCAGCGTCATCCACGAACCAGCGGCAGCTTTGCAGTCATCATACCTCGCGTCGTGCACATGCCTAACCTCGCGTTGTGCACATACCTAACCTCGCGTTGTGCACATACCTAACCTCGCGTTGTGCACATATCTAACCTCGCGTTGTGCACATACCTAACCTCGAGTCATGTTCTTAGTTAATCTTGCTTAGGCAGGATTGCACTCAATAAACCATAGTTAGCAGAATGATCTAAATAGAAAGAGACACCAGTCATTGTCCAATTCTAACTTATAAAAATGTCTTCGATAAGTTAGGATCTGTTGCCATAGTTACTTGTCTTAAGTTAAGGACTGTCGCTATGGGCAACTGTCTTGGGTTTGTTAGGGCTGTTGCCCTAACAAACTAACAGGCTGTTGCTTTGGGTGAGTTACCGTTTGACCTTATCTCTTGCCATGGCCAGGCCGCGATGGCTTCATCATCGTTGTCTTTTGCAGTGGTCAACTTGTTCATGATGATCTGATTCACTTTTCATGTGCGTAGAAGAAAGCATAGTTTTTTGTCAAGATATTCGGACCTTATTTAGAAATGGATTAGGGTAAAGCCGAGGGAATGCGGCAGGTCTGGGCGGTGTGAACGCAGGAAGGCAGCGACTAGAGAGGACCGGGGGCGCCACAGTAGTGGCTCGAGTTCAGTTGGTGAAGTAGTGTGCTGGGGGTTGGAGGGATGACTGATGGTTTATGAGAGAAGTGAGTTGCGGGAAAGTGAGGCTGAAAGCCATGGGATCTGAGTGGATGAGGTTGGTGAGCACGGGTGGGCGGTGGAGGAGGTTGCAGAGAGTGACAGAAGAGGAAGGGAAGCAGTTGCCAGCCCTCTGGCCTCCCACTCTACCGCGCGCAGCACAGTGTTTTCCTGTCATTCCCAAGGTGTGTGACAGATGACCTTCTCACAAGTTCTCTCAAGTGTCGTGAACGAGGAAGCTTGTGCTTCTTCCGGGTAAGTTTGATTTGTAATCTGTAAGGATTGTCTCCCGCATCCCAGGCAGTCGGCGGCCGCCATGGTAACTGCCCAGACCTTCCCTTTATAACGAAATAATTTCTTGCTTTCCCTCCAGCTGCTGCAGGCGAGCAAGGAGGTGCTGCCCCCCATACGTGAAGGTGGTTCTATAGAACATTTCTTTTTCTGAATTCTCTTTTCTTCACGCCTGTCACAGACGCACAAGCCAGCTTCCCAGCCGTCACCAGCGCTGACACACTTGACCAGTCAACACCCTGGACAAACTCAACTCGTTTTTTTTTTTGTACATACAGAACACGCCCTTTCTCTCCACACCGGCCATCTACCACCCTTCGCCAGCCTTGCTGTACACTAGTTTCATTCTGTTTACGTGCATAATGCTTTTATCGTTGATGCCCTCGTGTCCCGAGCCAAACGCTGCTGGCCTGGCCGCTACTCACGTTTCACTGATAGCGAACATCACAACAGGAAGCACAGTTGCTCAGTGTGTGAACCAAGCGCCCCAACCGTCCATTAGCATGACGGGTCTAGCGACTGAACCATTACGCGGTGGACACAAAGGAACTCTTACTATGTCCTATTAACTAAATACGCAGCTGCTACTCCGGAGCGGTGCTGAAGGAGCCCATCAAGGCTGGAGCCTTCACACCTTCCAGTTGATGATGAATGTCAAACCCCGCAGTTGACGCATGTCAGACCCCAGTTGACGCATGTCAAACCCCCAGTTGACGCATGTCAAACCCCCAAATTGATGCATGTCAGACCCCTCCCCAGTTGACGCATGTCAGACCCTCCCCAGCTGATGCATGTCAGACCCCTCCCCAGTTGACGCATGTCAGACTCCTCCCCAGTTGATGCATGTCAGACCCCAAATTGATACATGTCAGACCCCCCATATTGATGCATGTCAGACCCCTCCCCAGTTGATGCATGTCAGACCTCCCGGTTGATGCATGTCAGACCCCTCCCCAGTTGATGTATGTCAGACCCCCCATATTGATGCATGTCAAACCCTCCAAATTGATGCATGTCAGACCCCACCCCAGTTGATGCATGTCAGACCCCCCAGTTGATGCATGTCAGACCCTCCTCAGTTGATGCATGTCAGACCCCCCAGTTGATGCGTGTCAGAC
>JAYMFT010052613.1:0-15191 GCA_038088735.1 Panulirus argus
TGTATGTGTGTGTGTGTGTGTGTGTGTGTGTGTGTGTGTGTGTGTGTGTGTGTGTGTGTGTGTGTGTGTGTGTGTATCTTCCTTTACCTTTGTGTACAAACTAACGTGCTGGTCTCTTGATCAGATGTTCCATCCCCTCTCCTCTATAGTTGGACCATCATCCCCGACAGCTTTAGCATAGCCTCACAAACATAACTTAAGCATCAACACAGCTTCATAATTCAAGCTTTAGCAAAGTGTACTAGTACTGGTATAAATTCAGATGAACTTAGCACAGCAATAACAGTATGACTCTAACCTAGCGTTACATATCCTCCCTAGTACAGCATAAACTTCGCTGGGCATAGCCTGATATCCTAGCTGAAACTCACACTAGCTTGGTTATAACCTAGGAGGATTGTCGTGCCGTTAACAGACACGCCAGAATACATCCCACTCTCTGTATATGATGCGTAACTTTAACATGGCTTTGAATAAGCTTGCGTCACTCAGGCCTCACATAAATGTCTCTTCAACATGGCACTACTCTAGGATTGCTTCATTCTACCCTCACATAAATGTAACTTCCGCACAGCATTACTCTAAGCTTGCTTCACTCTAGCCTCACATAAATATAACTTCAACATAGCATTACTCTAAGCTTGCTTCACTCTGGCCTCACATAAATGTAACCTTAACATAACACTGTACAAGCCTGGTATACAGTTACCTCAACACGGCACCACATACACTCTAACCTAGTATGACATACTCTATACTAAACATAGCATTACACATGTTTACTCTAACCAGTTACTATATGTCTTAACATAGCCATGCATAAGCTTACTTCACCCTAGGCTCACAGACTATGGCCTACCCACAGCACCACAGACACTAATATCAAGTTCCACCGGTAAAGTCGTCAACCGCGAATCTAAAGTACGATAGTTCAGCTCCGCCTGGCGTCCACCAGGCCACATCCGCCTGGTCCAGACTTTACAGTGACGGGACTTTTACTTCCGTCTGGTTCCCGATTCACAGGCGGATTCTACAGTGAACAAAGCTGCCACTGCAGCGGTGAACAGCTCAAGGGCTCTGTGTCGAGCGAGTATTTGACCAAGAGGGATCAATGTGGATCGTCACGCCACCGTGGAGTTCCCCTTTGAAACACTGGGGGATGAAGGAGCCCCCAGAGATCACGGGTCTCGGAGTATTTCGTACACCGAGTTCCGTCGGAAGACGCGCGAAGGCGGGGTGAATATGGCCGGCGGAGGTTGTCACCCAGCGGTAGGCGTAACCCCGAGGGGCGAACCCTCTGGGGTGTCCGTAGACCAGCACCGAAGGACACTGGCCTTCAACTCTGACGGTGTCGTCTTCTTCTGGGGTCGCGCCATGACCGTCGAGAGGGTCGTACCCCGTAGTACTTACGGCTGCTTGCACTGCTGAACAGAAATGAATAGACAGATTATATTATCATTTCCTCTCTAGGGACAATTAGGAAGATATATTCCTTAAAACAGGCGCCAACAGGATATTCCATTTTCTCTTTAACAGATACGTACCTATCACAGATCAGGTTCAAAACTTATGAAATGTAGAGGACAAGTTTCAACTGTAAATTATATTACAAAATTATATTGCAGATTACATTTTGAATGAACTGTACATAATCGTATGAAACGACTGAGGGCGCAGCTTTGCTTATAAAGCATTTTGCTCACATGGAGTGAATTTTCAACTGAAAATTACAGATTCCTGGCGTAGTGCTAAACATAGAACTTCATACAAACTGCTTCATGAGCTAACTTTCGAAAACGCCGGCTATGTTATAATTAGCAGGGCTAGGTTAATGTTAGCCAGGCTGTGTTTTTTGCTTTCATAGTCAGCATAGCTAAACTTGAGTCCATTCCAGTGAGATTAAACCAGCGCAGGGCTTAAGTCTAATCGCTGCCATGATACGTGACGTAATCCCTAATCTGCAATAATCTCTCGGACGGAGGAGTGAAACTAAAAAAAGAAAATATCCAGAAGTAATCCCTGGGGCCAGAATATGAAGCAATGTAATTCTGAAGTGATCTCTAGGGCCAGAATATGAAACAACATAATCCAGAAGCAATTTCTGGTCTGAACATGGTGCAATGTAATCCAGAAGTAATCCCTGAGGCCAGAGAGGAAAACAACGTAATCCAAAAGTAATCCTGGGGCCAGACTGGAAAGCGACGTAGTTCATAAGCACTCTCTGGGGCAAGAATATGACAAAACGTAATCCAGAAGAATTCTCAGGAGCCAGCATGAAACAACGTAATCCAGAAGTAATTCCCAGGGAGCAGAGCATAAAACAAGGTAATCCAGAAGTAATCTCTGGGGTCAGAATATGAAACAACGTAATCTAGAAATAATCTCTGGGCCCAGAATATGAAACAACGTAATCCAGAAGTAATCTCTGGGGCCAGAATATGAAACAATATAGTCCAGAAGAAATCCCTAGTACCTGAGTGGAAAACATAATCCATAAGTACTCACCGGGGCCAAAATATGACACAACGTAATCCAGAATTCTCAGGGGCCAGCATGAAACAACGTAATCCAGAAGTAATCCCTGGGGCCAAATTATGAAACAACATAATCCTGAAGTAATCCCTGAGGCCAGAGTGGAAAACAATGTGATTTTGATTCAGAAGTAATCCCTAGGGAAAACAACGTAATCCAGAAGTAATCCATGGGGCCAGAATGGAAAACAACGTAATCCAGATGTAATCCCAAGGGCCAGGATAGGAAAAATAGTAAACCAAAATTAATTTCTAGGGGCAGAGTGGTGAACAACGTAATCTAGAAGTGATGACGGGCCAGGATAGGACACAACGTAATACAAAAGTAATTCTTATGGCCAGAGTGTACAACATCTTAATCTAGATGTAATTTCTAGGGCCTGAGTGTAAATGAACGTAATCTAGAAGTACTCCCTGAGCTCAGAGTGTAAACGAACGTAATCTAAATGTAATCCCTGAGGCCGGAGTGTAAAAAGTAATCTAAAAATAATCCTGGAAACAGAGTATAGCATTACGTAATCCAAAAGTAATCCCCACAGTTACAGAATAACGTAATCAAGAAGTAATCCCAGGGCCAAATTGTAAAAGAACGTGACCCCAAAGTAATCTCTGGGACCAGAATATGAAGCAACATAATCCAATTATAATTACAGAGACGAGAATATGAAAGTACATAATGAAAATGTAATCTATGAAGCCAGAATATTAAACAACGTAATCCAAAGGTAATATCTGGTGCTAGAATATTCAACAACGTAAATTTAGATGTAATCACTGGTACCAGCATATAAAACAACGTAATTCAAATGTAATCTTTAGGAGCAGAATATAAAGCAACGTAATCAAAATGTAATCTTTGTTCACAAGGTGTGAAACAACGTAATCCAAATGTAACCCCTGGAGCCAGAATTTAAAGCAAAGTATCGTAATCCAAATGTTTTCTTTGTTGTCACAATGTGAAACAACGTGATCCAAATGTAATCTTTGGGGCCAGAATATGAAAGCGCAAGATGGCGACTGGAACATGAACCCACGTACTGCTCAGCTGACCCTCAGAGTGGTACAGCGGCAGAGTCCTCTGGCTAGGCAAACACCGTCCTTAACGCGCCGCTGCAAACAAGACGTACCCTGCATTTGTCTACCACAGTGCCACCCACACTCCTACACACCTCTACGCCCACACGCCCACTCATTCGGGGTTCCCCTCCCTCCTACGGACAACACAGAAAAAGAGAGAGGGTGGCTGGTGTGAGGCAGGGAGGGCTGGAGGAGTCAAAGTAAATACAGCGAGTGGGTGTCATGAGCATTTCTGTCCAGCTCCCAAGCGGTCTGGCACCGCCATGGTGGGCAAGTGGAAGGATTGCGACCTGCTCTCCACCCTGACACTGTCACGGGATATCTCTCTTGTACCCTTATCTCTACATCCATACATCTCTCTGCTCCCTTTTCCATCTCTCATCCGCCTCTCTACCTGCAGCCAAAGTACCTCCGTAACTCTGAGGCCAACAAAGAGCTCAGTACTTGAACACAAATATGACCCAGGTGTCATGACAAGAGACGAGGTTATCAGAAGAGGTAGAGCGTACAGAGCCTGTGGGCTCTGTGAGGACGCAGAGCAAAAGTGGAGTGAGTGTGGAGTGGGCGACGAGGGCCGGGTGGAGTAGCGTTAAGGCCATCAGGGGAGCCGTGGAGGACACGGCAAGCTGACAGCCTCCTGTTGAGGGCTATTGTCTGACGAGGGTGTGTGTGTGCGCGCGGCGGTGGCCAGAGCTGTGTGTGTTTCATTACTACATGGTGGGCGTTACGGGAGGAAAGACTCACGCTCACTCGTCTTGCCCCGCCTCTTTACCTTGTATAAATGTACCATGTGTATATCACACACACACACACACAGACACTCCAGCCTAAGGTGTGAGTGTATGTAAGGTCTGGGGTATGATTGTGGATATGGTTTATGACTCGAAATGAGGAGGAACTGAGAGAGCCAAGTCTTCCACTCCCCCACAACCCATGCCACCAGTTGCTGTCCCGAGCTTACAATCTGGCCTTTTTTATCCATAGTTTTATATGATAGGATAGAAAACGGCAGATCCTCCCGGAACGTTCTCACAGTGACCAGTCTATGCTTCTCCCCCCTCCCCCCCTTCCTCCATAAAGTGGGGTGAGAACCAGGGGCTCTACCAACACGAATCTCCCCAGGCGAAATAAATGCAAGGTTTGCCAGCTTCCTTCCGCTGCTGTCTTACGCTTATCTTAACCTCTCAAATAAAGCTTTCGACAAAGCACCACATCAAGACACAGCTTTGTGAAATTACAGACCGCGGTATGACATACGTGGGAAGCACAACCTGTACACTGTCCAGAAGACTCACCCTGCACCTACGAGAAGGCTCCATCACACTACAAGTCGCCAAGAAGCACAACACGGCCCTCAGACGAGAAACGATTGTTAAATCTACAGGGATACTACGCCGGGAACAAGACACAAGACGTCTACACATCGCCGAAGCGCTAATTATCAAGGTAAAACAAGCAACACTCAACAGCCAGAATAAAGGCCAAGACAGGCTACTCCAGATACACGCTCCAGCATCGCGTTACAACCAATAAGACGGTAGCGCTACGTGCACGTCCGCCTATTGGCATCACCCAGCCTCACTCAGTTACCCACAGTCATAGGCCACATCCACAGTGAGTGTGTGTGGTTTTAGAATTATCTTAAACAACCGAGAAAGGTGTTAAGATTTTTCGGTTGGTGGATGTTGTAGCTTGACGTTGACGGCCTTAATGACCCTGGCAGTTGATAGGCCTAAAGCCCAACCAGCCAACCAACCTAGAAACAGCCAGAAACTTTACCCAGTTGTTAAAGAGGACTCCGCGCTGCAATAAATGGTGTGTTTTTGAGCTCTCACTTCAACTGCTTTTTTTCTGCTGTCTTCCGGACCTTGAGCAACATCAAACTTCCTACGACGTCTATAAGTATCTAGAAATGTTCTTGAAGCAGTGTATGGCAGTGGCGCTGGTCTCAATGGTGCTTTTTCGTCGTTTTGCCCGAGCGGCGGGCCAGACTGAGGGTGGCAAGCTGGACGGACATGACGTCCGGAAATAAACAAACGTGGAGGCGTCAGGTACGAGCGAAGTGAACTTCTGCATTATTCAAGTTCAATGTACGGCTGTCCTATTACTTTCGACGTCCCAGACGAAATCAAGAAACGTACTAGGAAACGTGGTAGACGAGGAGGCGTTAGAGTGAGGTGTCTGAGGCGAGGCCCCCGGATGCCGGTGCCAGCTGTGGTGTGTGGGAATGTCCGGAGTCCGAGAAACAAGACTGACGAACTCCATGGACACGCCAGGTGGAATAATTCATATCGTGAATCGTCGTTGATATGTCTAACAGAGACGTGGCTACAGCAGAATAAAGATCCAGCCTCTGCTTTTGCCCTGGATGGATATACTTTAATACGAGGAGACAGGACAATAAACCGGTAAGTTAACTGGTGGAGGAGTATGTACCTACGTTAATAACAGATGGTGTACAGATATTACAGTATCTAAACAACTGTGTAATGAGAATATTGAATACCTGATCTTTCATTGAGAACATTCTATTTACCTCGAGAGTTTACAAAAGATTTTGTCACGACGGTTTATATACAAACGAGTGCAGATATAAGCAAAGCTGAGAGCATTCTATACATGTTGTGTATAAACTGGAAAATGATAGCCCCGATGCAGTTAAAATTATTACAGGTGATTTTAATAACTGTCATTCTAGAAACTGCATTCCACATTATCAGCAATTTCTAAATTTCCCTACCAGAGACAATAAATTATTAGATCCATTTTTCTGTAATTTCAAACACAGTTATATGGCCAAAAAGTTAAAACCACGAGGCATCTCTGATCATGACGTGTGTCTTCTCACTCCAGTGCATAAACAGTTATTGAAGCGCAGTAAACCATTAGAGAAGGTGGTATGCTCTTGGAATACAGAGGTAAATAAGACTTTTATTGGATGTTCGGAAAGTACAGATTTTGATGTTTTGTATGATAATGATGCTCTTATTGATGATGATGTGCTGAACACTTATTTGGATTTTTGCACTGATGTCATTGTGCCCAAGGAAATGGTAAGGAGCTTTCCAAATAACAAATCCTGGGTAACCAAAGAGCTGAAGGACTTATTAAGTTACAAAAGACGTACTCTTGCTGCTATGATAAAACTCTACTTAAAGATGTTCAGAAGGAAATTGATAAGACTATTGCTGTTTGTAAAAACAGATATAAAATGAAGATGGAAAAGCTGTTTAAGAGTGATACAAAATCAGCTTGGGGTGGTGTTAGACTGTTGACTGGAATGAAGAATTCTGTTAATCATGGTATAAATAATGCTAAGGATTTTTGTAATGATCTTAGTGTCTTTTTTTCTTATGGAATATTTGACAGAATAGATTTTTATTCTGAACGTATAAGTGTTTGTAACTTACACCAATACAGGAATGCTCAACGTACTTTTATTTCAAAGGATGAGGTACTTAAAAGTTTGAAATCCATTCAGACAGGTAAGGCTGCTGGCCCGGACAGAATCAATGGACATAATTCTAAGCTGTGTGAAGAACCATTGAAACCTATTTTATGTAAGATCTTTCAACAATCTTTGGATAATGCTCGTATACCAACGCTATAGAAAACATCTGAATTGATATCGATACCTAAGAAATCTCCACCTACTTTTAAAAATGATTATCGACCGGTAGCTCTAACTTCGATTATGATGAAATGCTTAGAGAAAATTGTGAAGAACAAACTTTGCCAACAGGTCCAACATCTTACAGATCGCTTTCATTTCGCTTATACTCGAAATCGATGTGTAGAGGATGCAACTCTGTCCTTTACCGGTTACATACTCGAGCATATGGACAAGGCTAATACTACTGACATAAAACATTTTGTAAAGATACTTTCTGTTGATTTTTCTAGTGCTTTCAACACCATTCAGCCTTATTTAATGACGCAAAAGCTAAATAACATGATTTTCAATTCTAACTTAATTCTCTGGATCAGTGCTTTACTTAAGGAAGGCCACAATATGTTAAATTTCTCAATGAAAATTCGGATATCATGATTACAAATACAAAGCACCGCAGGGCCGTGTGCTGTTGCCTGTATTGTTCACCCCCTATACTAGTGATTGTCGCTGTCATACAGCCAACTGTCAGCTTTTCAAGTACGCAGATGATACTGCTCTCCTGAGTCAATGTATTAATGATGACGTGTATCGAGCAGAAGTAGAAAAATTTAGGTTATGGTGTAATGATGATTACCTTGAACTCAATGTTCAGAAAATAAAAGAAATGTCTGTAAATTATAGAACATTACCAGTCGCCCAAGAACCTTTATATACTAGTGGCGAACTTGTGGAATCTGTGAAGGAATTTAAATTAAATCTTGGTACAATCACTGATAATTACTTTTCTTTCAGTAAAAATGTGGAGGCCTTGTACAAAAAGGTAAATTCTAGAATGTATTTTGTTAGGAAGCTTAGCAGCCTTAAAATTGACACTAAAATTATGGATTTATTTTATACAGCTGTTATACAGTCATTAATCTCATTTCAGTCACATGCTAGTATGTAAACAGTAATTCAGATTCAAAACATTAATTGACAAAGGTTATTAACAACTGTATTAAATTAGGGGTCCGGAATACTAGTACACTATCAAAAATATATAAAAAATATATGAAACAAAGATATATAGTAATTCAGAGTGACCAAAATCATCCGATGAATAACAAATACTAAATGCTACTCTCACGAAGAAGATTAAGATCAACAAAATGTAGGACGGCTATGTATCAAAATCTTTTATACCTGCGAGTATAGCAATAATTGATACTGGGTAAATTAGTTTAATTAGTATTCCTGGTTGCTCAAGGTTCAGAAATTCAGTTAATGTGATTTGTATGTCGTATCTTTAAAATTTCATATGACATAGTGCTCTAGCGTTCTTCTTTTTTTTTCTTTTTTAGATATACGTAGGTGATGAATGTAAAGAAACTTCTTAACTGCCTATGAAAAACGCACAAGAAAAATTTCATGTAATTACATGACGCAATGAAGTATTTAGATTTGATTTGAACTTAATGTGTCTCACCTGCAAAAAACTTTCCCTGGTCTTGGAGGGTGAGGAAGGAGCGGAGGTGGTGCGAGATCCTGGCCTGGAGAAGTTAAGGCTGAAGCCACTGGTGCCACCTGTAGTGGCGGCACCGGCGCTGGGAACTGCTGCTGGGGCCGACGTCTCACTACCTCCCACGACGCTACTGCTGTTGCTGCTCACCTGCGCAACCACAGCACAAGAGGAACACTAGTAGCACAAGCTAAGGTACAATACAATTTCATGAGGCAATAGCTGTGCAAACATATTTCCTATCTTTAGGGATTATTCAATTAATGTAATTTTTCTTATATCTTGAAGGTTAGTTTCCATTATTTCCTTCTAGGATTACCTGTTTCAATGCTTTATTTTACATTCTTGAGGAACATAACTGTAATTTTTTATTTGGATCATGGACAAAACAAAATCCGAAATTATTCAGTAATTGAATTTCAAAGAAAAAATATTAATAAGAATTTGATAATCTTAACTGATAAACTATGTCATTTCTTTACTTAACTAAAACATCATGCAAAGTCAGGGGTTGTAAGAGATAAAGCTACGGAAGAAGGTGCATGCAGACTTTGGATAAATATGTGCGTGTGTGTGTGTTTGTGTTTGGTTTGAAAGTATGTTAGATCGAGACAGCTACAGAATCGACAAAACGTATATCATAAACAAGAACGAGACAAAGCTTGGGCCTCTAAAGGTGCGGATTAGCAAAGCTGTTAGCAAGGGTAATAGTAAGCAAACTTGTGGGTCACTAAATATGTCAAACCATCGATAGTGATGTTAAGAAAAGGTGTGAGTCAGCAATGACTAAAGCTATTAGAGATATGGATCGGCAAAGGTGAGGGTCGGAAAAGGTGTGGGACAGCAAAATTTGGGTTACCATTGATATGGGTTATTACAGGTGTGGATCAGCAAAACTGACTGTGAGCAAAGAAGTAGGTCAGCATATGTAAAGGCAACCAAATTTGTAGGTCAGTAAAGGCATTGGTAAGCAAAGGTGTAGGTAAATAATAATGTGTAAACCATCGTAAGGTATGGGTCAGCAACCGTGTGAGTCAGAAAGATGAGGCTCTTTAAAGGTGTGGGTCATTAGATTTGTAGATCAGCACACTTGATGGTACACAAAAGTGAAGGCTAGCAAAGGCGAAGGTCAGCACATGTGGTGGTCAGCAAAGGTAAGGGAACCTAAGGCGTGGGCTAGAAAAGATGAACAGCAAAGGTATTTGCGGGCAAGCGTGTGAGCCAGGAAAGATGAAACCCAACTGAAGTGTGTTCGAGTAAGATTTGGGAGCGAATAAGCAGTGGTAAGGGATGCATGACGGGTGTTACAACAGCGGTATAGGGCGGACGTGGACGTTAGGAGATGTGGGCAAGGCACAAGCGTGGTGTGGGAAGGGCAGGATGTTGTAAGCAGCAAAACAGATGATTAAGAAGCACAACAAGTGTTGTAGGCAGCACAACCGATGATGTGAATCGCACAACAGGTGATGTTAGTGGCACAACATATGATGTGGGAAGCACAATAAGTGGTGTGGACAGCACAAAAGGTGTTGTAGGCAGCAAACAGGTGATGTGGGAAGCACAAAAGGTGGTGTGGGCAGCACATCAGCTGGGTAGAAAGCACAACACCTACTGACCTACTGTGGGCAGCACAACAGTTGTTTTAAGCAGCACAGCAGATGGTGTGGGCAGCACACTAGGCGTTATGGGCAGCATAACAGGTGTTGTAAGCAGCACAACAGATGATGTGAGAAACACAACAGGTGGTGTGGGCAGCACAGTAAGTGTTGTAGGCAGCACAACAGATAGTGTGGAAAGCACAACAGGTGGTGTGGGCAGGTCAACAGGTGTTATAGGCAACACAACAGGTCATGTGCGCAGCACAGGAGATATTGTAGGTAGCATAACAGATGGTGTGGGAACACAACAGGTGATGTAAGCAGCACAACAGATGTTGTGGAAAACACAAAAGGTGGTGTGGGCACCACAACAAGTGTTGTATGAAGCACAACAGGTGATGTAAGCAACACAACAGGTGGTATGTGCAGCACAGCAGGTGGTGTGAGTAGCACAACAAATGGTGTGGGAAGCACAACAGGTGCACAACAGATGGTGTGGATATCAAATGGGATGGTGTGGGAAGCACATTGCATGGTGTGAGAAGCATGATAGGTGATGTTGGCATTATAACAGTTGTTGCAGGCAAAGCAACAAATGGTGTGGGTAACAGGCTGTATGGCAAGTACAATAGTTGGTGTAGATATTACAAAAGGTGGTCTGGGCAGCATAATACTTGCTGTAGGCAGCACAACAGGTTGTGTGAGAACACAACAAGTGTTGCAGTGAACCCAAAAGATGATTTAGGAAGCACAACCGGTGGTGTGGGCAACACAAAGGTGTTGTAGGCAAGACAAGAGATGTTCTGTGCAGCACAACAGATGGTGTGCGAAGCATATGAGATGGTGTAGGATGGACAAACAGGTGGTGTGGGCAGCACAATGGGTGTTGCAGACATCACAAATGGTGTGGGAAGCACAACAGATGGTGTGGAAATTACTACAGGTGGTGTGGGCAACACAAATGGTACTGTAGGCAGCACAACAGTTGTTGTAGATAGCACCACAGGTGTGTAGGCAGTACAGCAGGTGGTTTGGGCAGTACAATAGGTGGTATGAGAAGCACAACAGGTTTGTGGGCAGTACAACAGGTAGTGTGGGCAGTACAACAGGTGGTGTGGGCAGTACAACAGGTGATGTGGGCAGTACAGCAGGTGGTGGTGGTGGATTAGTACTACTCTACGCAGCGCGCCACCTGTCTCTCCTTATCGCGAACTTCGCCACCTGCCACTCTACATTTAACTCACTAACTGTATAACTTAATTAACAATCAATTATCAGTTAAGTTATAATAAGGATGAAATTGATTTCCTTTTTGCCAAGAAAAGCTGACAAAAATGCTAGGACTTTCTAAGGCCGTGGTGAGAGAGCTGGGATCTCCCTGGGCCGTGGTGAGCGAGATGGGACCTCTCAGTAACATACTGATACACCCTGTATAATGACGTCGCCTTGACTGGATGGCAGGTTGCACACTCATAAAACCTGTGACTTCATGACTCTATCGCCATGAGAATTCTAAACTCTTTAAAGTTAAAATTTCCATTGTCAATAATCTACAGTGTCTGGGTAGTGAGTATTTCACTGCATCATCCTGGTTATTCTTTTATTGCTGTGTCTGTATGTTGTTCTGGTTCGCTGGAATTCTTTAGAGGATCATAATCCTTGGACGCCACCGTGTAATTTTTTCCACAGTTCCTCTTCACATTATGTAATGTTGAATGAGCCACCTATCAGTATCTCCTGAAAACACTGTCCCTTATCAAGAGGGCCGTTCCTCCTCCTCCTCCCCCTCCTGCTTTGTCTTCTATTTCCCTCCTTTTTATCACGCATCTTTCCAGACAGATTAAATCTTCTTTATCGACGTTTAGTCTCCTGTGCGCTAAGAATATCAAGTTTAATTTCCCTGTTTCACTCCTTGAATTCTATCTGCCTTTCATTAACTTCCAGTCCATCTTTATCCGTTTACATTATTTCCACTTACATTTCCCCTTTTTAAAAAAGCATTCATGAGGTTGTGGAAGGCCTGTTTTGCCCTGAAACCTATTTTCATATTTCCATTTTTTCCTTTTGATTGTATTTCTACTTTTTTCTCGTTCTTACCTCCGTCTAACATCTCTGATGAATATTTCCCTGAATTCTTCTTTGTTTACAAGTTTCTTAACCTGCTTGGGTACACCCTGGCTTCAATACTCCATGCTGAAGGTAACCATGATTGCTTTTTCCCGCATGTCTTCGCAGTATCTCTCATTTCTCTTTTCTTTTTTTTTATCTCAGAAATTCCATTTGCCATGTCTATAGCCTCTCATAATTTTCCTTTTTTCTCCCGTTGGCCGGAACTTCCCCTTCTTCCACTCCAAAAAGTATCAGTGACTTACGTCATTCTCCCTTTTCTTTCACCGACGTTCTTAGTTTCAGTGCTACTCACTTACTGAGTCTTGCAGTGTTGTTTCCTTAACTGTATGTGTGGTTTTCTCTTTTTCTGAAATCTCCGTTTCTGCTGACAAACACTGATCCAGAACACTGAACTCTTTAAAACCTTACGTCGAACAATTAACATGCTTCCCTGACTCTTTGTCTATATGCTTACTTAATGTGCTGTATCCTTCTGTTTAACTGCTCCTAGCTATCTGCTCCTAAGTATCACTCAGAGCCCTCTGTCTCTGTAGTTTATCACCTAATTTTGCTTCTGGTTCCTGCGTCCTATTTACAATAGTGTGTTGAAAATACAGTAAGGATAGGGGAGGTTCTACACTCGTAGGGCCCCGTCTCTTGATTTTTTTTTTATTATCGTCAAGCTTTTTAAACTTTTGGATACCGTCCACATCCACTTAGATGTTCTGTTAATCCATTACTCTTGTACTGAAAAGATATTTCTTTGCATCTTTTTTTACAAGTTGCTACCTTAATCTTATGTCATAGTCTCTGGTTGTTCTGTCCTTGCATCTTTCGAAGAACTGCTCACTGTCCCCCTCATCAAGTGACTTTAAAAACTTCAATATATTTCTGATTATCTTATTCAGAACCTTATAGACCACACTTGCTAAGGAGACTGGTTTGTACTTTAGTTAAGCTCCTCTTCCTGGTCTCCTTCCTTATAGAAGGGTATGTAGTCTGCCCTTTTCCACTCCCTTGGCACTTTGCATTTCTCCAGTGATATCTTGAACAGTATTTCAAGAGGTCCTTCTCGTGTATCTGCACACATCTCCAGCTCATATGGCGAAATTTCATCATGACTATGAGCCTTCTATAGATCAAGACCCTTTAGTATTCTGTTGATTTCTTTTCCAGATATCTCAGCGTTTTCTAAACATATCTTGTGTGTGTGTGTGTGTGTGTGATACATTCGTAATTAGTATGAAGATCCTCCTCTAAGTCAACGATACTAATTTTGACGACAGAGGCCCAACCCCTGTGGACGCCCGGACGATGCCGGAACTTAGCTACCGACAACACCAACAATAATTTAGCACTGACAGACAACAACAGCATCCTAACACTGTTTAACAATAACATCTTGACATTAACGTCAACAGCATCTTGACTCATTGACAATGAAATCGTATTATCGACTGACAACAATATTCCAGCGTTGACTGAAAAACAGAAATATCTTATCACTAACTGACAACAGCAAACCAACATTGACGGAAAAGAACAACAAAATTGCAACATTGACTTACAACAACGAGAGCAATATTCGATGACTAACAAAACAAATTTTGGAAAATTGTGTTACGATATTGTCTTTATACTTTATAAAATCAACACTTCCTACTTTTTCGAAATGGCTTAATTACAGGTATTATTCTTATGAGAGTGAGATAAGACACTGACTTACTATACAAAAAATTAAAAGTTTAAACAATTGCTTCATATATATCTTTCTTCAGAAGTTCAGGCAACAAAATTTCATCTGTACTTTGAGATTATAAAAGATAGTGATAAAGCTTTAGATAAAGATGCTAACGTAGTAAACATGTTGGGCACGCGAGCACCAGCAGCACACAGGAGAACCATCAAACAAGTTGAAGAAATAGCTAAACGTAAGTGGAAACACCGCAAGAGGAACCATGGCCGTGGCTGGCGGGCGGGGGCGAGACTGGTGGCGCGTCGTCTCCCTAAATGAAGCATAACGTGGCACCCAGTGCTGGCAATGTTCTAGACAATATTATGTTCCGTAAACGGACGAACGAGTCTCTTTTGGGAAGATTTTTATCATTAGATCGTCAGCCTTATGAGTCTTGACCACCAGGGATCAGTTGTGTGTCCTTGTCTTCCTCTCGGTAACTGGGTTAGCGTGAGGACGCAGATGGTCCTCCAAGTCGTCACTAATACCACTTGAGTCTTGAACACTAATTCATCCCCCAGTGATTTTGAGAAACATATCGCTCGTTGTGTTCAAATACACAAAAGCCAATGACGATCAAAACAAGCGAGTTTAATTTTAGAACTGATGAGGTCCAAAATATGATGTCACGCATTGTCTACGCAAACACCGTACTGAGCGCCACGCCACACCCAGGATACCATCTACTATACGAGAACCAGTACCTGCTTAAGATTCGCCTGAGAGGACAAGAAACATAAGAAAAAGAAAATTAGTTTTCGGTTTGAAATAATGAAATTCTGCTGTTAGGAATCTACGCTAGCGGTTGTCTCGAGGTATATGATTAAGACTTACAGTAGTGTTGAAGTTCCGGTCTGTACAGATCGTGCTTTTCTCGTTATAAAAAAAATGAGGACTGTGTACCACTGCCAAGAACTAAGAAGGCTAGGAAGTAGGAAATATAGTAAATAAAAGCATTATATATATATATATATATATATATATATATATATATATATATATATATATATATATATATATATATTTTTTT
>JAYMFT010052624.1:0-15191 GCA_038088735.1 Panulirus argus
GGGAAAGTGAACCAACATTGCGGCGTAGAGCAAGAGGGTCAAGTTTGGAAGTTAGCCTGGGACAGTTTATAAGTCGGGGCCTGACGGTAACGTCTAGGGAAATTCGTTAATGCGTTTTGCGAAGTAGTGAGATGAATGATTGTTATTGTGCCAATTCTTTCGACGGTTGTGGATGATGGTTTAGTCTTTATCTTTTGCCAATATCTGAACCCATTGTCAGGGCCTCCGCCGGCCAAATTTCAGGAAAGCCTTATCTCTGCGTGAAATAGAAGCCTATTATATGAAACCAATGTCTGTAATTTACGCTGGATTATTTGAAAAAAAAAATGGAATTTCAGGTTGGTTTTTTTATTAAAAAAAGGGGACATAGGAGGTGTCAAGATATAGATATATATATATATGTATATTGTAATTGGTTAAATATAAAGATATTCGTACCAGGTTGTATTTAGTGTATTGATATGATTTGGCATTTTATCCACCTTGAGGTTAATTATCAGATTATTTGGAGTCTGTCCACCTGGGAGTTGATTATCAGACATACTTAATTCTTAGGGGAAAGGGATCTCAAAGGGAAGGAGGTCGGGCGGACTTCACGATCACGGTGAGGGGTGAGAAGGAGGTAAGGGGTCAGGAGAGATGGGGAAAAGGGGAGAAATTTACAGTAAAGGGGATAAATAGAGAAGAAGAAGAAGAAGAAGAAGAAGAAGAAGAAGAAGAAGAAGAAGGGAATTTGAAGGTCTCAGGCATACGTAGGAATGCAGACAGCGAGAGACCACCGGATCCAATAGTGGTTGTTTGTGATAGTGGGAGACGCACATTAGAAACATAAATTCGGTATAGCAGGAGCAGCGAAGTAGACAGATTACTTAAAAAAGAAATGTCCGTAAACTTTATACGTACGTATTTAAAGAGGCGCAAGGATTCTCAGCCATTTACTTGATGTATTTTTCAAGCCTATTCTTTATTGTCTTTAGATGCTAAATCGAAATTCGTTGTGTATCATACAGCGCTCTCTCTCTCTCTCTCTCTCTCTCTCTCTCTCTCTCTCTCTCTCTCTCTCTCTCTCTCTCTCTCCAGGAAGTCTCAAAACAAACACTGTTATAACTAGTTTGTGGTCCGTCAGGCCACCCCATCCCATACCCACCCCCCCCCTCTTCCCCCCTCCCCTTTTTTTTTTAAGGACTGGTGAATCGCTGGTGGGAAATTGGATCGGAAGTATCCAGCAACGGAGAGAGAATTGTGTTCTCTATGGTCCAGCGCTTGGTAGTAGACAGAAGAAAGAAATACATTTCGCTTATTCTGTGTGACGGTTGGTCGTGTCTGGCGGTCCGTTCGTATTAATGTTAATTTGTGGCTATAATGTATATCTGTGTGTGTGTGTGTGTGTGTGTGTGTGTGTGTATGTGTAAGGCGGTGTGATTGAGTAAGTAATGAAAGAGCAAGAGAGAGGTGTGGTCATAAAAAGAGTGAGGTTGAGACATTTGTAAACAATGAGTGAGAAAAGGTTGACTGAGAGGATATACGAGTCAGAAGTGGAGGGAACAAGGAGAACGGGAAGACGAAATCGGAGGTGGAAGGATGGAGTGAAAGGGATTTTGAGCGATCGGGGCCTGTACATGTAGGAGCATGAATGGCGTGCACGGAATAGAGTTGAAATGGAACGATGTGGTATATCGGGGTCGACGTGCTGTCAGTGGACTGAACCAGGGCATGTGAAACGTCCGTGGTAATCCATGGGAAGGTCTGTGGGGCCTGGATGTAGATAGGGAGCTGTGGTTTCGGTGCATATCACATGACAGCTAGAAAATGGACGTGAGCGGATGTGGCCTTTCTTCGTCTGTTCCTGGCACTACCTTGCTTACACGGGAAACGGCGATCAAGTACATTGGGGAATATATATATATATATATATATATATATATATATATATTCGAAGATACATTTTTTAATGTCCTGAGAAAATATTCATTTGATATAACGTTTAAACGTAAGTGTGTATTTTCCGAAAGTACTCGAGGTGTTACAAACGGCAATACAGGAATGAAGGCTTTTCTGTATGGCATATAATTAAACGGTTGTATTACCTTTCCCCTGATTTTTTTTCTTTTGCTCATTTAATGCAGACATTTCCAAAGTTTATATAATTTTTCACCTTTGTAATTAGGTTCCAGTTGTGTTTAACAGTGTCCCTCATTAACTTAGTTTCACACTGCTATTTAGCAGTATTTATTCCCCCCCCCCCCAGCCTCTGTTTCCATTCCGAGTTGCACACAGCTGAAGTTGAACACAGCTGGGTCTCTCCTCTACCCATTCTGGTCCCGCTTTAAATGACTGCTCGATATTTATTTTAAAAGTCATGATACAAATCGCACCATATAATGGAACCGTGATATAATACGCTGGAACATATAATCGGATAAAGAATGTTTTTAGCATGTTTTAATTCGTTGTTTTGTTAAGGGTTGGAAATTCTACTTTGGAAGGTCCGCCAGAGTGCAAAATGGCTAGCGATGAGTGATTTAGTCGTTTGTAGTTTGCGTAGAACAGAAAGCCTTTCTTGTTTATCGCCTTTATCAGTTCTGTTTTGAGTGTATGAATCGTACAGTTATGCGTTTATCTTTTGTGGTTTGATAGAAAACCCTTTAAACGTGTAAGTGAACCTCAGTGATATGTGGGTCTCTCTCTCTCTCTCTCGTGTATATTCCTTTAGTGCGAAGGTAGAACCCCCGGGTAGAATGACATGGCCTTGAGGGTTAGGTCAAAGGTCACATCTTCATTCCCAAGGGGTTGCTGCACCGTCATGGTCAAGGGGACGTACCGTCCTACCCAAGGATCGTACCGTCGTCGACCCTTAAGGATCGTAGGTACCGTCACGCTACAAGGCATTTTAGGAACATAACGTAACTTTATTTGATCATCGTGTTCAGTGTGGCTTTGGTCTGGGAACCTCTGGGTAATGCGTCCAATATTATACCAAAATATTCAAAGAAAATGTACAGCTCTACTGGAAGCATTGCAATATAGAACTTGTTACCTCCCTGTGGAAGCTGTGTATAATAGGGTCTATGTAAAATATACGAGTAAGCAGAGGTTCTCAGGAGAGGGGCTTTATCCCCTCCATGTTACTGATGTTTACAGCACCCGTTATGTGTAATGTTTTTAGCGTGTAAACATCATTAACGTGGAAATATAGCGTGGAAAGTTATCTCAACGTGTAAATGTAGTGTATAGACTCTTTCACTATGTGTAAATGTGTGAAAACACTCTTAACGTGTGTGTGTGTGTGTGTGTAATAACTCTTGACGGGGTAAATATAGTGTGTAAACTCTACTAATGTGTAAATGTAGAGTGCAAACTGTCTAAATGTATAGATGTAGCTTGTAAGCTGTATCATTGTGTAAATATAGAGTGTACATTTTTTATAACGTGTTGTGTTTGAACGCTTGGCTGATTTTCTGATGTAGTGTGTCAACATTGCTAACCCTTACATGCATTGCATAGACCTTCATAGCATTAAGATGTAGTGTGTGAGCTCTCTTATTAAGTGTCAATACATAAAGAGGCTTTAATCTTCTCGTACAATCCACACCGTTTCTCCATCTGGAAGATTGGGTCTAACCCCTCAGGGTTGTGCCGTATACGTATCACTTCCCCGCGTTAACAGCACCAACACGGCACATACCCCTGGGATGAAGACGCGTCATCTGGCTCTCACTGGTGCTCAGAGGTCGAACCCGAGTCCGCGGGCGTTCTCCAGTCGCGCACTGCCAAAACCTCCTCCCACCGCTCCACGTCGCCTGACGTCATAAATTTAATGTCCAAGAAAATTGAGCAGTTTTTCCCCGAGACTTTTGACGCTAATTGTTTTAGTCTGTGATATTAGTTTCTGGGAATGAAGATCAATAATCGATGAGTCAAAAGTAGTCTCTTTATAACCCACTTTCCACGATAACGATCGAAGCTAAGTTTGACGAGATTTTATTTGCCTCACCGTTTATACAATAATTAAGCCGTAAAGTGGAGAGTACGTTCTTCATGCACACTAACGGCTTAGAGAATAAGGATATTTGATCGAATGCTGGTCTAGGAAGTTTGGTCGGCTGGAAGGTAAGAATACTACTTTTTTTTTTTTCTTTCGGTCAGTCACTCTGGGGCTATAAAAGTCAGTGACCACAGGATCAGTCAGTCTGAGGCTGTGACAGTCTGTGGTCTCAGTCGACCCGAGATCTTTAAGGGATCAGTCAGTCCGGGGCCCTAGGAAGGAAGGGCAGGGAGCTCAGTCCGTCTGAGATCACAGAAGAGTTCCTGAGGCCTTAAAGCCGGTCTAGGGCTGGGTGGGAGCCAACTGTATGGGACCCATTCGGTCAGGTGATTGACTGTGTCTTTTTATCAAGTCTGTAATCAAGGGAGTGTGTTCAGGGTCAGTGGGAGTCTGTTGGTTGGTTCAGTCAATATGGGCTCAAAGTACTTTTAAGTCAGAATTAGTCTGGAGTCAGAGAGAGTATTTTAAGAGTCGGTCAGCCTTCAGTCAGAAAAAGTATTTGGGGGGCCTGAGTTGAGGGGTCAAAAAATATTTTTCGAATCATTCAGTTTAGGATCAGAAGGAGTATTTTAGGGGGTCAGTCAGTCTGGGGTTAGTTTAGACAATAGTCAGAAGGAGTATTCTTCTATGTACTCTTAATTCAGACCCAACGGCTCCTCTGTCACGCAGCTTCAATACAGACCTCACACAACTCATCCTAGATGGTTTCAGCCAACCATATCTCCTCTCCTCTCCTTCCTACTCCCTTCCCGCACAGTTAGAGTGGCAATAGACATCAACAAAGCACTTGATACTGTCACCCGACATATCCTCACACAAATGCTACTTGACACCATCCTCCATAATAACGATGAAAATGTGGTTGGCCAGATTGATAACCGGCCGCCAAGCCAGTGTCACAAAGACGCATGAAATCTACAGTGGAGTTCGTCAAGCAGCAGTTCTTTCTCCAGTCTTCTTCATTCACTTCCAACATGACCTCCCGTTACATCCTCCAGATCGCAGTATGAAAGTCCTCCCATAACATACACTTGTTTGGAGTGAGAAGTTCCTCAACGAGACTGTAGTCCTTTTCTTCAAAGTGACTGTTCACTTGCAATTGTAACCACAGAAAGATGTTTGCCATTGTAATGACATCTGCGTTCCTTTGGGTATGTGTTTGTAACTGTTGATACATCCTAATGTCGAAGTAAGGTAAATTCTGAAAGATCTCTTGCTTTCGTCTTATATTTGCGTAAGACAAAAATTTAATTTCATGCTTGACTGTATGTATGATGCTCTTGATCACACGTAATGCGAAAAAAAGCAGTTAATCTCTTGAGTATGATGATACGACGCTTGACCACGGTGGTGCAACCCTCGTGCACTGCAGCACGACTCTGGAAGACGATGGTACAAGCATTCGGTATGATGACCTGGTATTTTTGGCCGGACACTTGTGTCAATTGAAAGGCCAGGTGATCATATACCCATGGGGCAGGGTGTTAGAGACGAGCGGCCTCTTGTCAGCTGCCGATTTGGCTTAGTGCGGCTTGGTGGTGGAAGGCAGGAGAATGTGTGTGTGTGTGATTAAGGGAGTGGTAGGTATGTATGGTGGTAGGGATGGAGCGAGGATATGGTTTGTGTTTTGGAGGAGACCACGAAGGGTTGTGTGGTGGCTGTGGTGAAGAGGGAGGCAATGGAAGGGATGTGTGGTAAGTGGTGAGGTGCTATTTATGGTGGTGAGGGAGTATGGTGGTCTGATGGAAGGGGGTGATAGTGGTGGGGGGGGGTTATTAGTGAAAGGGTTGGCGTGGTATGCGGTGGTAGTGACGTGGTATGTGGTGAAAGGGGGATATGTGGTATGTAGGGAGTTGTTGGCTGATGATGGTAAGGGAAGAAGGAATGTTGGTGGCGGCGAGGAGAGGTCGCGAGAGTAACGTGGAGGAAGAGGGAGCATAAATGGTGTTAGCAATTAGGGGTTGGGAGATGTTTGCGATGGTGCCAGACGTAAGGGGTGGGTGACTGCGATTGTAAAGGGGTTAAAGTAGTGATGATGGTGGTGACTGTAGTGGGTTTGTAGTGATGATAGTGACTGTATGGGAGCATGAGTGATGATAGAGATTGTAGGGGGACTGTCTAAAGATGGTTGTGTTTTTGGGGAGTATCTAGTGGTGATGATGGCGACCATAGGACATTTTGAATTTAATCAATATAGGATCATAACGATCTTGGAAAATGTGACGTGCTGACGCGCTAGACTCCTCAGTGCGAGAGGAGATGGATAGATACTGGAACCGTAATGGGTCTGAGAACCGGTAAATTTCATCAGCTGGACGTAATGACAGAGACGCTATCACTTGGCCGTCATTGAGACCACAATAGCCGGCTGGCTGGGTTCCAGGTCCGGTTATATAGCGCTGGCCAGACGGGTGCCAGATTTTTGCAAATGATGCAGCGTTTTAGGGCTTCATCCACTGATAATTTGACGGGATCATCGCCCTTTTTTTTTTCCTTCCTCTTTTTCCGGCAATTAATGTTTGGCCACATATGTATATTCATACGTATTATGAGGTCTGGAACGTGTGTATGTAGTTTTAAGGCGTCAGACTCGGATGTCGCGACGCTATTCAGAAGAAAATTGGAACGGATATGAGCTCGTTTACGGTTGGCTTAAGTTGGAGTAAATTTCCTGCCCCATTCTGCTGGAGATGATTATGTCGTGCTAACTGATGTGTTGTTCATCAAGGGCTAACCCTGAGCGCATAGAATGTTTCCAGTATTCGATTATTCAAGATATTTCCAGTCTGTTGGCCTCTCTCGTGGACACGGCGCTCCTCTCTCTCTCTCTCTCTCTCTCTCTCCTGAAGATGAGGATGAGGAGACAACTCTTGACTTTCAGAGGCGAAGTGAAAAATGTAATATCTCCTGAACGAAATTGATCCCCTTTCTCCAAAGAGCTGTCTTTTTTTTTCTCTCTCTCTCTCTCTCTCTCTAATTCTCACCCGAGTGGGAACTACGCTCGGTTGCTTCAGTGGTTCCTCGTCTTCCTGAGTCCGGTGGAGTTTTTCCAGCCGAAATCTCGATGTTCAGGGCACCGGCAGCACTTTCATCACACCTGTTGAATGCTAACGACCCTTTAGGCACTGTTGATCTTTCTCTTCCGCTACTAGGCGACACTCGCAAGCCGGGAAAAAGCGCAGAATCGCCAGCCTGATTCTCTTCGCTTCCTGCGTGCCTGACGCTCATGATTAAGGTTGACGACTCACCCGCGTCGTGAACTGGCGGAGGCGGTGCTCAGTGCGTTGAACAGAGGCGAATGGTATGTCTCGCAGGACCTTTAATGAGAGGGAGGGGCTTTATCTGGCTCTCGAGTGAGAGAGGACACCGTGCGTGCCGCTGTCAGGAACCTGTTCCTCCCTACAGGAGCAAAGGCTTTGTGTGTGTGTGTGTTCCGTGGAGGGGAAAGAAGTTATCGGTCAAGGGCATCCTGTGAGTCGTTCGGGAGGTGGTGATTTGATGATGATGATGATGATCTGTGCCGGCAGATTTATTGTACGCCCCATACTCATCCTGTGAGCGGTAGCGCAAAAGGATTGCAGGGGTCACAGAGGGTCTTAGTCAGAGGCGACACTGAGTGTCGGGGAGGTGGGGAGAGCACAAACCTTTCTTTCGAAGTGCCCCGCGATCTGATCATTTGGATCGCGTGTTCCTGGATCGCTGTGGATGTTTAGGGTCTCTTGTATCGTCCAGCAACTTAGTAGGGAAGTATGGTTACCTCTCTTGGTAGTTTTCACTTCAAGTATCGTGAAGAACTAAAGCCATTTCTTCTCTGGACAGTTGGCGGGCCTGGAAAGGCGAACCCTACACCCTCGAATGTTAGGATGTACCAAACAGTACAGGACCAGTCATTAAGCCTCGCAACACTAGCAAGCTTGTGATTTAATATTGCTCCATGTAACTGCATCTAATTGCTCTCAAATATCGTAATCGTTATTCTGTAATGCATTACTTCAATTTCCTCGTTGTTATGTTCAATATACATCGTTTCTATCAACTCGGAAATTTTCTTTTTCTATTCGTTCTCTTGTAAGAGTTACAAAGTATATGCGACATATACCATCCTGATTACGTCTGATCATATCCTAGACTGTCTGTAAATGATGTAAGTGACGTGCTTAGGACATCTTGAACAAAGTTGGATCAAAATTACTTTGTTGTTAACCACCGGCCGAATACGAGTAATACAGTTTTTCTTTGTCTAAGTTCTTAAATGTGTATGTATGTATGTCCTTACTATGTCTGTGCGTGACATGCATATATGAATGTGTGTGTGTGTTTTACAGGAGAGGGTTTTACACTCGTGTTGCCCCTCTTCTTAACCTTGTATATATGTATCATGTCTTTCCTCCAGTGTGTGTGTGTGTGTGTGTGTGTGTGTATTGAGGACGGTGTCTTAGTGGGCGGGGACAAAGACATAAATCATCGGAAAGTTTGTGTGGTCAAATTTGCAGATTAATGTTCCCGATGATGGACTCAGATTTAATGTGGACCGAGAACCGACTGTCCCTCAGCCGTCTCGTCGAGACGTCTCCATTTACAGACCTCCCGCTGAGACGTCTGTCCCCACATACAGACCTCCCGTTGCCAAGAATGTCCCTACATACAGACCTCCCTCTGACACGTCTGTCCCCACATACAGACCTCCCTCTAAGACGTCTGTCCCAGCATACAGACCTCCCTCTAAGACGTCTGTCCCAGCATACAGACCTCCCGTTGAGACGTCTGTCCTTACATACAGACCTCCCATCGAGACGTCTGTCCCCACATATGCTGACCTCCCGTTGAGACTTCTGTCCCTACATATAGACCTCCCTCTGAGACATACAGACCTCCAGTTACCAAGAATGTCTCTACATACAGACCTCCCGTTGAGACGCCTCTCCTCTCGTACAAAGCTTTAATCCTATTATAACATCATCTGACTCTTCTCCTCCTGTACTGTATTTTCCCTCCTCCACCACCGCTAACCAGACAGACATAGTCTCCCTGGTAACAACTTGTGCCATTAATACGAGACAGTATATGATTATGTAAATCATGAATATACTTGAACACCTGCGTTTTCCTTTGGCAACCAGCGCAAGTCGATGCAGACACCAGTGCGAACGCGAGGGAATAGTCATGCCACACTTTCAAGGACCAAATCTGTGTTTACTGTTAACAGTTTTATTTTTCCTCGACACACAGACTCTCTCTCTCTCTCTCTCTCTCCATGCAGAGTATATCCTTTTTCCACTCACACACACACACACACACACAGTTCCACCTCCTTCTACTATCGTTCACTCCTACTCTCATCCCGCTCCTCCTCTTCCTTACGGAGGAGAGCAGCTGTGGGGATAAAGTGTTACAGGTCGACGCCTCGTCAGCTGACACTCGGCCAGTGACAGAGGACTTGAGAGAGAGAGAGAGAGAGAGAGGCAGCAGCCGCCTCTCCTCCTCCCGCCGGGTAGCGAGACAGCACGCAGCGTCGGCAGATACAGACCCGAGATCCATCCATCCATCCATCCATCGTGCCTGGGGTAATATTTTTGTGAGGGGTATTTTAGGAGACTTCGGTCCCGTGAGAGGGGAAGGATTTAGAAATCCGGACAGCTTTCTTTTTTCTTTCTTTTTCCCCCGTGTGAAAAGAAGGATGTTGAAGCGAATGGTTTGGATTTCAAGACGTAAAAAGTATACACGAACGGTGAGTTAACACAGACGATCAGTCTCCAGAACGCACACGAGGCGGTGGTGGTCTGTCAAGAGCGTTAAGAGAGACCCCCTCACCCCTAGCAAGACATAGCAATAAAGGCCGGGCAGCGAGGCTTACAGACAACCAACAAAGCCTCGCTTGACACGCGAGATGACCGGAGTGACGCGCTTATATATCTCCCCGTGGTTCTGGGGGAGGAGAGAGAGAGAGAGAGAGAGAGAGAGGAGGTGGGGGTATGTCAGGGGAGTAAGAATGGTCGGCGTGGACAACTCGAATATCCTGCTAACGCTATGAATTACTCTCCCAAGGGGGAAGATGCCCCGAGGAGCAGCCATGCATACGCCCGCCACACACGACTGCAAGGCTTGAGCCGTTCTCATTGTACAGTACATTTTAACCTTTTTTTTTTATATACAGAGACGGACATGGCGAGGGTAAAACATGCCCCAATCAAGGCCATCTCGGATGAGAGAAATAAAAGGAAAAAGAAGATATTAATGAGTGTCTGGCAGATATTTGTAGACTTGACTCTGAAAGGAAGAAAGGTTATATGAAGAGGGAAAGACAAAATATGGGAGAGAATTCCGTGGACACTCATATGATTAGGCTCACTTGGCCTTATAGGATTTCTTCGCTTATTTACAGTAGATATATAGTGAGGAAGACAGTATGGTGAAATGTTTAAACTCTTGTGTCTAATTACTTATTTTTACTGTACTCTGTATTGGGATGGAGTTTTGCACTCGTGGGGCCCCATCTCTTGAACATTGTCTACTGTCGTATAGCTTTTTTGTATTTCTGCATATCGTCTGTATCAACCATCTCTTACTTCGTTCCATTCTAATACCACTCTTATATTATAAAAGTACTTTTTCAACATCTTTGTCAACAAGTTTGATGTCTGATCTCGTGTTATGGTCTCCTCCCGTGGTTCAGCCCCCAGCATCTCGCAAAGAATTGTTCATTTACTTCCTTTCCTGACTGTTTTAAGTACCTGAAGGTGATGATGATCAGGTGTGTGTGTGTGTGTGTGTGTGTGTGTGTGTGTGTGTGGTTGATTTCCTAAGGACTTGAGGCAAGAAGTTTCAGAAGTCAGGTCAAAACAGGGAACATTGTAGTGTTATTTTTACAACTAAAATAGGTTCTGTTGATTTGTGTATAAAACTCACGCGGCGTAATTAACAAGTGTCGCGACTTGCGACAAGAGTAAATGGAAGGATTTAATTGGAGACCAGCGTGTTGACGACATGCGTTATTGTTCGCAGAACGTAAAAGAAAATACGCAATATTGTTGACAATGACAAATAATGATATCCATTGACGTTGGTATAACAGGCATGACTGTGGTGTAACCCAAAGGAATACAAAGGATTTTCAAACAGTAGCAGACCACTGGATCCTATCGAGGCAATACCTGATAATGGAAGAGATCAGGCACGCAAGAGACGAGTGCGGAAGGAGCTAGAAAAGAACTGAGATGTTTTAAGAAAGATAATTTTAAGCTTGACACCAGGTTCGTCTTCAGAGTTAAGTCCAGACAGATACAAAGATAAATCATTTTAAGATCTTTGCCACGGCTTTTGCTTGCCTTGAACCAAGTCCCTGTTTTCCTTAATCAACGGACCATTTAACTGGGTAATGACTCTCTTGCTTTCAACATAATTATGACATTCTGTAGGATTTCTTTTGCTAATTCTGTCATTTTGACGTTTAATTAGATTTATGTCAGTATTTTTCTACGTAGATTTACTTAATTCTATGATGTTGGTTATTGTTCTCAATGAACTTGTCATACGCAGTTTTATTAAACGACTGCCAGTATTTATGTTTCAATGTACCACCGTCTGCTACGCATCAGTACATGTGATCTGTCTACAGCTTTGAATGTTAGGTTGAAGCTTTTCGAAGCTACGTTTATATCGTTTTCGGTGACGATACGATCCCAGATGTGTTCATTAAAATTTGCAAGTCTAAGATCAGATATCTTTTTTCTCGACTTTCTTGTCCACCAGCATTAAGAGCAGTGTTTAAAGTTACTTCAGAAGTAATTTGTTGGTGATCATTTGTAACGAGTAAGTGTCTCAACAAATGATAGCAGGGCAATGTCGCTAGAGGTTGGGTATAGAGTCCGAGCCCGGAGCTACTTCCTGAAAAGGGCTTCTCCCCACTCATATACGGGTACGTCAAAATGATGCTGGAGTAGGTGCACTGGAAAATAAGAAGGACAGGTGTACTGGAACGTGAAAGGAACGGGTGTAATGAGACGGGGTTGAAAAAGCTTAACTGGAAATTCATACATTGGAATAGATATGAAACGTGTAGGAAAGATCCGCACATTTATTGAAAAGTAAGTTGATCGTAAGATTGTATCGGAAAATATTGTTGCGACTTATCCACCCACTACACTCGTCGTGACAAAATCAGTCACAGGTCTGTCACGCGCACAGCACAGCACTGGGACGCTGTAATTATGGCATTAAGTAACTGACAGTAACCGCGTATGACCTCATGGCGACTAGGTTGACGTACTACTAAGTTCAGAGATCATCGGGTGAACACTTTTGACCTTAAAGACAGAAGGTCTGCTTCATCTAACTTTCCAGCAGTGAACATCTCTCTGTAGTTCCCAAGTGGCCTTTGTCACCTACCAGGGCCGCTCTCGTTCTGCCATTACCACCTTCAGAATGGCATGGCCTGTGAGCAACACCTTAACCCGTCAAGTAGTCAGCCAACTTGTTTCAGACCACAAGTGCGCCGATGGCGTCTGAATATTCTTTTCTGTGTGATTCCAATAGTCCACGGAGCTTCTCCAGCGTCAGTAGCAGCCCACCTTGTGACTTCCTGACATATAACCTTTCTGGCAGAGTTCTGTAATACCTCATCTCCTACGGACCTTTCGACAGACGTCGCGTAGGACGTCACCACCTTCTTACTCGAGAAGCAGCTTGAACTATGGGAGTTACTGCCACGCTCTCCTTCAACAGAAATCTGAGAAGGCAGCCGCCTGTAACTCAGGACCTCGGCACGCTCCTTTCTGCTGCAGAAGCTCCACGAGACCCAACACCCTCGCGCGTCTCCCGCGAAACGCCTATCGCACTTTCTGCACCGACAGTAACGCCACGGGAATCCTACCAGTCTCATTTTACCTAGCTCGCTTTCTCAGTCCTTACCATTACAAAAAGAAGCTGATACAAGGGGACGTAGAACCCTTAGGAAGAATCGTCTTGACTCCTATTAATGAATCACGCCCAACTTCCACCTCACACAGCCCAGCCACAAGAAAACCCAAGACTCTTTGGAGAGGCCATACATTCAGTGGAAGCGTGTTTGGTCTTAAAAGGATCATGAACATCCAAAGAAAGTGTTCAGGATTTTTTAACTGGTGGCTATGACTTGGATGTCACCGGCCTGAATTATCCTGGCGTTCGATAGACCCAGGGCCCATATAAAACACGTCAAATCAACCTCAAAGTACGATCGATATATCTCTGGGCGCGGCAGTCGACCCACAGCCAATCCCAGCCGTTCATCCTGTCCCCTCAGGGTTGGTCGATAGATGGGAATCTGGCTTAAGTCATTGTGTGTGTGTGTGTGTGTGTGTGTGTACACATAGAGGCATAATGGAACGGTATATATAAACAAGTTTAGGAGAGGGGCCAACACAAGAGTAAAACTCTCTCCGTACTGCACAAATAGTAATCACACAGGTATTCATTCACCAGGTATGCAGAGGATTAGAGAGATAAGGCGCCAGAAATACAGATTTAACAAACCGCTCACATTCCTCAGCAACGCCACAACGAACATCTTTACCAACTGTTACTATGCCTCTTGCTCCTCCGCTTTACCTTACCTGACCAGCCCCTTCTCTTTTCTCCTCCGAGCCACTCAGATAAAAAGGAGGATTATTTTTTTCTTTTTGTTGGAGAGCTTCCCAACCGCATCTCTGTCAGATCTGCCACAAGCCAGGACTGGAGGAGACTCCCCGTCCCTGCAGGTGTGTGTAAGAGTGCTGACTCGGCCCCCCCTCGCTCCACCTCACTTCACTTGCCCCGTACGTCTGTTTTTATACCTGGGAGAGAGAGAGAGAGAGAAAACACCCCCGTCTGAGACATCACAGCAGACACCTTGTTAGCGGAACCGGACGCCTCATTGCCCCATGAGTCGCCTCTTTTTTTTATATATATATATATATATACCTGCGAAACCCCTCGTTAGAGTTGCGTAACAGATAAATCGTTAGGCAAACCGGCCCAATCTCCTCCTCCTCCTCCTCCCCAACAGACGCCCCAGGAAGAGAGAGTGCGGAGAAGACGGATCGTGTGATGATAGGGCGTCCCCTTAGGGCAAGTCGGGCCCACAGCAGCGCCACGGTGGCCGTCGAGGAAAACCGTCTTGATTTATCGCCTCCCGCCAACAGCCTGCCCCACACACTGTCAGTCGTCATTATGTATAGCCTTGTTAGGACACCAATTTTCACCACTTGAAGAACCGTAGAGGGAGGTTAACCCACAACCACTACTCTTAACCTCACAACCACCCACCAAGTGCTCATAGCTCCCTACAAAATAATACGACATTTGATATGAAGGAACTGAGCAATCTTATGATAACCACGGAACATATGCCGTCTTTTAAGTCCATTTATATTTATCTAACCTTTTCCCAACTTGTTCGGGATACGTAACGACCCCTCTGTAACATATGACGACCTCGCATTGGCTCTCACGACCTCTCCACGACCTCTCGACACGCCAGGTGTCCTCACGAACACGCAAGGCTGGTGGAGGCTGGTGAATGCCGAGTTGGCGTGTGGACTCTCTTACGGTGACTCGCGGGTTACGTTCTTTAGTTCCTGTGGATCCTCATCGCTGACATCGTCAGGTCTGTTCATGAGTGACGCCACGAAACTCATTCATGAGTCCCGACTGGAAGATTCATTTATGAGTGATGTAAATGAATGCTGTTGAGAAAGAATTGAGGAGGTTTTTATGAGGAATGTTGTAAAATTCGTCAATGGACGAAGCTATAAGATTCACTCGTGACCTGAGATTCACTTGTGAGTATAGTGAGTTTTCTGACCCAAGGAAATCACATGATTCTTATGGGAGAAGGTGTATCTGGGCGTCAAAGACAACAGTAACCTTCTCCCAAGCTGGTGAGTACCTGAGTGACATGTTCGGGTGGGCTGCCTGGATGAAAGCTACAGGTTAAGTGTCACTCAATTCATGCGTGTGAACGTTCGTGTGTCTGCCCATCTGCCCATATTACATTTGGAGACATGTACTTTAAAGCTAGTTACAAATGCTCTCCTGTGAGTTTTGTAATATTGTCTATTTACTCACATATATATATATATATATATATATATATATATATATATATATATATATATATATATATATATAT